>JAHZNP010000095.1:0-154025 GCA_020615345.1 Triops cancriformis
TCTGTGGAAACTATGGAGTTCACGGTGAAAGCAGTAAACAAGTGATAAGGTGAAAGGCTACGTCTTACATTTTCCGTCAAATTAAAAGGGATTGACAGAACTGACTAATCTATTATCACTCTATGTAATGTACTTTCGTAGTCGTACGCAACGCTTTCTCCTCTACCCTATGTAAGCACCGACTCGACTCGACTCGGCATTGACCGACTCCGACTCGACTCGACTCGGTAGTGACCGACTCCGACTCGACTCAACTCAGGCAACGTCCGACTTCCACTCGACTCGACTCGACAAAGACCGACTTCGACTCGACTCGGTTTGGAAGCAGATGAGTCGAGTCGAACCGTTTTCAGCCCTACTATTTTATTTGTATCAATTTATTGACGGCTATTCATATTTTTGCGCTAGTAGGAGCGAACCTCACTGAAGTACACAGGCACGTACGCTATTTCCTGTCCCATAAACGCTGTGCATCCGAAGGTCCTTTTCCCAACAAAACGCTAATTTCCTCCCCCACGACATCCCCTACCATTTAGTACGCTTCTCAAAACTAAGCTAAACTAAACTGTTAAGCCACTTCAGTCCCACCTGGCTGCTTGAGTATCTGGTACTCCAAAGTACTTGTCACGTAATAGCAACAGTAATTGCTGCAGCCCCCGGCTAGTACAGAATGAAATCTCTCGTACTCGCATTCCTAATAACCGAGAGGGCTTTGGCGGCCTACCTTTCACAAGTAACTCAAACTTGCCTTCTCGCTCCCCTCCGTGCCTTAGTACCTAGGACCGGGTTATACCAGCAAGAGCCCCTTGGTCGTCTGCCGAAAGATGCTTCTCTTTTTAACTCCTTTCCATCATTCACTCGGCGAGTCGTTGTTCTACAACAGAACTGTGTTCCTCCAACCAAACTTTTTTTTTCTTCCCCCCTTTTACCTTTTGCCTCGGTTTATGGTCTACGTTTGTGGGCCTGCGTGCATGCCAATGTGAACTACAAGAAATAATAGTCAAAACAGGTTCCCCGTATTCTCTAGAAAGCCTCCTAGCTACTGACAGGTACTCACTAGGCGAAAGAACCTGCTAGTATCTCATATCTAACCTAACCTACCTCCCATTGCCTGCTAGCCCAAAGAGCAATTTGGATTCGAACCGGGATGTTAAGTCTGTGATGGTTAATGGTGGCTTTTTCGGTTATACGCCTTTTTTTCTCTCACTTTTTTTTCTTTCCTATATGCCTTGCCTTGTCTATACACTCTCTTAGTGAATTTCTTGCATCCTTGCCACCAAAGTTGTCGCATTCACAACTCACCCTGCCGTTCGGGGCACTTTTCATCGTCTCGACGACCTGAGGCATCTTCCTATACAAAACCGTCCCTATATCATTTGTCTCTCTCTTCAAACGTACTCTTAAGACATCCTTTTACGTTTTACAGCACCTACTTTACATATAGCCTTGTTTTTTGTTGGTAATTTGTAGTTGTAAAGATGGAAACTCCAAAGAATCTAAAGTCGAACGCCAAAACGACAGCACGAGAAAGAAAGAAAGAAAAAGAAAGAAAAAAAAGGTTTTGAAAAAAGCAGCGTTAAAAAAGGAAGAAAACTTATGTTCCACGCAACATTCACGGCACTATCATTTGCCCCGTACCTGTTATTATCTTTACCTGATGACGTTTTTTTTGCAACTTCTGTTACGGGAATTTCTGGCACCGTTGCGCTTCTCCTCACAGAAAAGGAAAAAAGGGGGAAACGCGGACATCATATATTACAATGTTTTTTAACTGTCCATTTCAAACCATTCTCTGCTGATATATGTTATTCGGGACAAGGAACGGTTTTTCCTGGACAGGGAATGTGTATGGTATTTAAATAAGAATAATCGTACAAAGCGACGCGCCGGTGCGAAAGTTGTAACAAAATTGTAGTGCCCGTCCCTCATTCTCCGTCCAATCTGATTATACGAAATAATTTAGCCTCCGACAAACTACTTTTTCTAGTACAGAAAAAAACTTGACCAAAAAAGTTAAGTAGCGCAACTGCAGGAGCGAAGCGAGTTGATACGAAAGATAGAGTCAGAGGGTCCGAAACCAACGCATGCTACAAGGTACAGTTGACCATATGCTGCTGCCTAGGTGTAGTGAGATGATTAAAGGCGCGTAATGGGCTTCTCAATGAGTCTGAACAAACGAACCAGAAGCTTGTCCTTGTGGGTAGCATCTTGATATGCTACCCACATCATCCAGTGCGGCACAGAAGAGCAACGCCTCAGCGCGGGAGGGAAGAAAAAAACGCACCCATAATTACAGGGCACCAGCGTTCGTAACTGCAACACATATGCATAAACAAGACAGGTTATCTCGCCAGCCTCGTTTCCCAAGCCCCTGTATCGTTGACTTCTTTTCCATGCCCCCTGCACCAGCGGTTTTTTCTCGTACCTCCAGGCTTCATTGCACCTCTTTCTGCTTCAACGTTACCTAAATCTGCTCGGAGCACCTCACAGAGTATACGGGGGAAATATGCAGCCCTTTTCTTCTGAGACGTTTGTGATCCCTTTTTGTTAGTCCCCTGAGACGAAAGGGCTGGTCAAACTGGTCTGGCTAACGCCTTCTTCATAGCGGGAAATTTAAAAATGAGGTTCAAACGCAAATCGATAGCAATTTGAAAATATCGATTCGAAGCTTGTCCGAGTGGACAAGCGGGAAGTTTATATTCGATGTGCATGGCAAGCGATCCGGTCAGTCTCGGTGGCCAATCAGCAATTGGTTCCGCTCCTTTTCTTTTCAGTTTTCTGTCACAGACCTTTTACCCAGGCATGTTGCCTCTGCGTACTCTGTGGAGCAGCTTCTCCAAGTTAGAACGAATTTTTCGAATTAGCGTTTGAAGATGGCAGCTCAGTTTTCCTCTCAGTTTTCAAACTTGGACGCCATCTACCGGAAAATTTTGTATACCAGTGAACTTACAGCTTTTCGTACGTACATTGAATTTCCCCGAAACCTTGGATTATGTTTAAGGTAGCAGAAAGCATAACAAAAATACATGCAGGACTTTCATGATGAATTTTGAAAAAATACAGCTCTATAATACTGTTTTTCCGCTGAATTTCACAGCTAGTTAGAATCCGCACAAGTAATAAATATTTGTATTTAATATCCCAAGTAAGAGACCTGCAAAAAAAAGAGCTTGCTACCGAACGATGGCAATACCCGTTCAACGTATACCAGCTCTTTCTTGCGTAAACAGGACAAGTTTTTATAGAGTGGTCGTTACATTGAGTACCGTATCATACAGTGATGTACCTATTTGTACTTGACACCTGGGGCTGTTCACGTTCTTTAGCACTGACCCCTTCCCCAAAAAAAGCGTACACCTTTTTCCGGTTCTTCGAAAAGAATTTGCAACTTTAGGGTAACAGGGAATACACGTGTCGGTAATGAAACTGCTCTTTTGTGTCAGTTAGTTTCTGTTTCACCTGTCTTCTCGTAGCCCTTTTTTAAGAGTGCCAACCTGTCCCATAAATATAAACAATTCTCTTGGTTCCGGGCTGCTTGGTATATTTTTCTCTGTACTTAGCTTCAACCGATTTTCTCTACTGCAAAACAGTACGAGTGTTCGAGGAATGTAATGAAAAAGAATAAGTGCATTTGCACGAAGAGATGAACAGGAATTCACACAAAAACCACAACATGAAAAGTGGGCCAACCTGTCCCGCTGTTTCCTAACATTTTCAATTTTATTTATTTCCTGTCTGGGTATTTCTGTCAATGTAGCTTTATATGATTTGAGTCCGACACAGATAATGCTAACAAAAATTATCTTCCCAAAGTATGAGTAGCCAAGAGTCTGGTTGATGTGCGAAACTAATTATCCTTCTGAGTAAGACATCCCTACAAGATGTATGGCATACCTTGCCCTGAGTTTCGTTTATATCTGTTTGAAAAATCTGCCTCACCTACGCATTTGCATTACTACAGCGAGTAACGAAGGAGCTTCATATACGTTGGAACAGAGCGAAGTAAATAGAGGTTCGGTCGAGCTGCCAGCAATAACTTGGTTGAGGTTCCCTTTACACTTTACTGATATTTAATTTTTCTTATTTCTTTCTTACATTCAAACACAAGGTGTCGCCATTTTTATAACCTAGTCACTTAAAGCCCTTATCTTAGCAAACAAAACTAAAAATCCCGTGTTAACAAACCACCACCACCAAATGTACCTCTCACAATTCCTTGGTAAAAGTTCATATGAAAATACCACATATTTGATAAAATTTTAGTTCGCTAGTTTGCAACCAGGCTGTCAGATAGTAATACTCAATATACCACACGGCAGTTAAGCGAAAGCCAACGTCCTTTCAAAAAAAAGAACCCATTGTAGTTTTACAGCCAAAACGTATAATTGTGACCATTTAAACCGTTAAACAAAGGAAAATTCACAGTTTGGTTTATTTCTGTTTCCTCTTTTGTCTTTTCGGCAGCATTAGAGATTATTCGTATTGTAGTATTCGAACTGGAAATTTACTGTATTTTTAAAGTTTTTTCGACTACGGTCTTCTTTACAAATCATCCGAAATGGTTTTCAGTTAAACCTATCGTTTTTCTCATTTCATTCGCTTTTTACTTGAAGGTCGTCAAATTGCACAGTTCGGTTGATTACAACAATTCCTCATGCACGACCGAGTTGCACAATGATCCCTCGGCCACACCTTCCCTCTTGCGATGACACTCCTCCACTACATAGCGTATGAAGCGGTTTGCCCTCCACCCCTTTCCTGGGCCACTGATACCACCCACAAGTTTTTTCATTAAAATGTAGAGAGAGGGCTGCAATTATCTGAACTACAGAGCCAGTCTACTCCAGGTGCTACTTTTTAATGACTTTACCCATAGCCAGACTATGAAAAAGAAAACTCTTAACGTGAAACTGCTACCAAGGTACCGACGCAAATAATCTGCTTACGTACCAAAAAGAAGGCCATTTCTGCCATTAGTTTTCAATTTGGGCGTTTCCCTATCAGAGTAGGACTGGCTCTTAATATTTAAAACCCAAGATTAAACTGCACCTCAAGATCAAATCAGATCAGCCGTCGCATTTCAAAAATGAAAAAAATCAAACCCAAAGTTATATTTCCCTTGTGGAACATTACGGACTACAAGTAAGTTATGTTTCGCCTTTGGGCAACGTATTTCATAGCAAGTTATATCACGCTTTGTCTCACGCAACAATCCACGAAATCTGCGCTTATGTACGTTTAACCGTGTTAAACTGTGCAAGGAACTGTTGTACTGTATCATGACGTGTTAAATAAAGAACGGGGCTAAACACGAAGTGTTGGAAAAGTGTAGAAAGGAAGCGTTGAGTAGTTTACTAACCTTTAGTGTGAAATAGCCGTTGTCGCCTTGGAAAGGGTCTCAGGCGAGGTAAGGTTCCGTAAAGCGACAATTTACGATGACGCTGGTGCAAAGCCAGTATTTGCTGCTGGGTTGGATCGTAGGAGTCAGGTGGTAACGAACTGGGTTCGTAGCTATCGCCAACCGTCACGTTGTCATCGTGGAAAAGATTCGACGACTTCAATTCTGACACCATGCGTAAATCGCGACGCCCCATGACACGACCGGTTTGGTCAAAGGCGTTTGTTCCGCTTGGGTTTGTGCTAAGAACCATGGCGCGCTTCACACTTGTGCTATCTGCGCGTGTTCTCGTCACATTCGGGCTCAAGTTCCAATCCACAAAGCCTCCTTCGGAGTCGGAAGACGAATCTGTCGTGGTGTCCAGCTGGTACACCGACAATTTGTGGTCCCCATCCCGTACGAAATGAAAATCCTGGTAACGAGGAGAATAGCAATACAATCCTGAACCTGAGAACTCACTCGGGAGTTGAGAACGACAAGTCCCTCGGCTACTCTGTCCAGCCGGACTGGGATGTTCCCAGTAATCTGACAAGTTTAATGGCGCTGAGCGACGTTTCTCAGTCCAATTTGTCTGACTTTGACAATGGATTGATTGTTGTCGACGAACCAAGTCCGGTGGCGGAACTTGTTGCGCACGTTGCGGAACTTGAGGATCAGCTGATTGCAGTACGTTCTGGGGTACTGCGACGCGTAATTGCGGTTTATCTTTGACCAGACGGAAAGCATTCCACACTCGACTGCGCTTACTACTTTTGCTCACCTTTTCCTCTTGTTTTGAGAGGGTATTCACTTTGTTCACCGATTCGCAAGCCAATAAACGGGCCGGAAATGAGGCACTGGTGGCCTCCACGGTAACCGCTGGCGCACTCGACGTCGACGGTTCCCCGTCAGCGGCAACGGCGTCTTCAGCGGCCTCACCACGCGCTCGCTGCTCCGAGGCGGAACGCGAGCGTGTTTTCTGAAAAGTTCGATGCAGCACTGAAGACACTAGGAACGTCTTCATTGTTTCAATTATGAAGGTGAGGTGTTTTCTTAGATAGTTCTAATCCTCAGGTGAGACGCGATTAGCATAGGAACGTTATTATTAAGTTTTCCATCAACAAATTACACATTGAGTTGGATTGCACGTCGTTTCCCAGTTGCAAAATCTTGTGTTGTGGAAGCTGGGGGTATCAGTCTGGTTAGCAGGTTTCAGGCTTGAAAATCGGTGGACCTTCCCTCAATCAAACTCATGATAGATAATGGCCTGCTAAGGGGTGGCTAATTATAACCCGCAGGACAGGAAAGTCGATCAAATACCACGCAGACGTTTTTCTCTGACACTCAACCGTGCACTAGAATGGTATGATGGATGTCTTCAGGGAAGAGGTTTGGATACGTCTACACTACATCTTGCCGAGATGCTCTGGACACCCCAAAAAACGTGCCTGTACATTCGTAATTTGTAGCTTGAAAGATGCAGTGCTACCACTAAGGATGTCACGGTATGGCAAAAGTCACAAAAAAGCTTGAAGGACAAGTTAACGACTCTTAACATTCCATTTGGGGAAATTATTTATGTACCAACGTTTACCAGGCAGACACTGTCACGACTCCCGCATGGCCTCCCACATGTTGTGAGGAGCACTTACAGCAGTGTACTAAACACGAGCACGAGTACAAACGTAACCTAAGCTAAAAAGCCGTAAGGAACCACACCGGATTAAACACCTTGCAGCAGGGCCGGAGGGCTTCTGACTTCTGTTGACCACAAAAACTTCCCAGCCAAAAGTTCCGCCACCACTAGCGAAACCAAACACGCATAAGACACTGCAGGATGTCCAGTACTCTTGAACGGCACGAATCACGATCACACCGTTGGACGTCAGATCTGAAAATGGACTAATGATGGACGAGTACCGTAATGTCTTCCTCGTTCGACACGGGCAGTACTAACTTGGCCTGCTTTTTTTGTAAAAAAAAAATAATAATAAAATCACTACTTGTATTATGTACGAGGTGGTATAATAGTTGAAGAGGCGGATAGTTGAGGTCGATCAACTACAAAACGACGACCCAAACTTGCATGATAGTCAGGTGTCACTGCGGTGTCCAGAAGTTCCACCTCAGGAGGTTGGAGCAAGAAAGGCAATCTGTCGAAGACTGATGACAAATGAGCCGGTGGAACCTAAAAATTCAAATGTTGGGCTGGAGAAGAGCTCATCCCCTTTTGCCTTTCTGAGAATCATTTCCATAAGAGAAAAAAGGTTGCTAAATTGTCCCTACAACGCAGACAAAACTTTTGCGGTTGAACGTTCAGTCGATTGACAGCGGGAAAAATGAAAACTCGGTCACGACTTAATGGAAGCTTTACCCGCAAAAGTCATTTTGAACATTTCGCAATTAAGCCCTTGGTGTGAATATGGTTTCTAATTGCAGACTTTGCGGATTCTACACGGTAATGCTTTTTTCGAATAGCCTGAAGGGATCTTTCTCGCGTCCCCTTCGCGTAAATGGAAGGACTACGGGTTTTTTTTCGTCAATGGGATAGAGATACTTGTTTGTGTGTCGACAATGGTAATTAACATCTGCTCTTTGACCTTCTACTGTGCATAAGCTTTCTAAAGCCCAGACATTGCACATCCATCTAGCAGTCTGACAATCTTAGCAACTAGATGCTTACCGCAATTGTATTATTGATGAACAAGAGCAATTATCGTTCTATGCGGTCTGAGAAACTTGTCAGTGAACACAATTCACTCGGTGTAAGTGACTGAGAAAGAGGAAGAAAGAATATAATGGGATGTATCTACCGAAGCTTTCTCACCGTGAAATTCCGACTTGACATGTTCAGACCCACACAAGCGCCGTTGGGATGGAGACGAACACGGAAAACTCCCGCGCGGAACGAAACCTCCGCAAGAATGCGACCAAAGCCAACCCTGGCGAGCCACATCGGAATTACACGAGGCTGTATTTGTCCCCAGGAATCTAACGGAAATAGTACAGCATGTCGACAAACGAAGACTATGGCAGAAAACAGTACTTTACCTAAGAAAGAGCAGTTGGTCATAGATCCTGAAGAGTTGGCTCTAAGGAAACGATTGCCTAGTAAAGGTTTTTCCTTTCGACCTAATGAGATATATATAGGAACTTCTACGCAACATAAAGCAAGTTTCAAGCCAAAAAATTCTTTGTTTCATAAATATACAATAACGAATTCTGACCCAAATATATAGGAGCAACTAACGCGTTGTCAGAAGTTGATTGAAAATGGCGAAGACGTTTACTTACATGGTGTGGGACCTGGAACAAGCATAGCTGCAAATTTAGCATTGCAAGTACAGAAACAGTACTCGTCAGTTGTCAACTTGCATACCACTACGTCAAATATTTATACGCACGGTAATGATATACCTTTAGTTTGAGACAATACTTAAAATATGTAATTTCAGATAAAAACCAACGCAACCCTAGCCAAAGCACGCCAGCCCTGCACGTACATTTCGCTCAGATAAAAAACAAAGACGTATTGCCGAGTTAAATAGTTTTTACAAGGGAACGAGAATGAGCAGAACGTCGTTCTTCACGTTGAAAGAAATTGTGCGGTGGTTGGGAGTGACAGTGTTCGAACTCTGGCTCTATGTATTGGGCTTTATCATCTTTAGTGTCTTACTCGCACTCAAAGTGGAGCGGTATTTGGATTCCAACTGGTGGATTATTTTTTCGCCCTTATTTATAGTGGACGGTTTGAATTGCTACTTTTGTTTCATTGTGGTGCTGCGAATGTATCTGGCTCGACAGTATAAAGCAGCGCCGTTACGGGCTCTATGGAGTTTCGTCGTTTTGGGGATGAGTTTTGTATTCAAGTTTTTGTTGTGCTTAAAACTGGAAATGAATGTGTTGTTAGAATCTACGGAGGTCACTGCTCCTATTTTCACGATACTTCAGTTGTTCATGATAAGAGCTTGTCAAATGCATTAACAATACAGATAGTAAACGCGACTCCGTTCTATTTTTCCTTCTGTCTTACACTATGCACTTTAAAATCAAACCTAGGACGATATTTACACGAGCCTAGACTGAACTCGATTTTTGCTTCGATAAAGCTGTACCGGAGGTTAAATGAACGAATAATACTGCCGCAGCTAGGCGCGACTGCATTTCATACATGTCTACGTCATGGGCCCATTCCACTCTGCCCCATTTTTTAGCCTGCCAAAATATATTTGCATTAGATAAATGCCAAGTGGTTTTGGGCATGTTATTTACTTGATATTCGGATTCAAGTCGAGCCAAAGCAACTGCCTGCTCTACTGTCAGGATTCGGTCTACGGTACCGAGCATTAGAATGGCTGATTTGATAGCTTCAGTGCCAAACATGAAACCTGATTAAAAATATAGTTCACGAATGTTGAACAATTGCTAGTTGACTGTCATTACCAGTCACCGACCACATGTCATACGAAAGCAAATGCTTTCGTAGCGTTTCACGAACTTCGCTAGATATCGTAGGGCCTGTTATGCTGAAACTTGGTTCAATGTGTAAATTATAGCGCTCGGTCACGTGCTGAACAACTGGATCCCATTCAGTTTCCTGTACTGCTAGCCAGTCGGAAGGTTCCTATGACAGGAAAGCACCAACATAAGAAATGTAACCGTAGGTATTTTTTGACAACTAAAAGAACAATGTTAACGAAAAGTTACTTCTTGGCGGCATAGTAGCGTATCGTTGTCTAAGTAGGAGAGAATGTGGTTGACGAGGTCAAACTTCGTAACATGATTCGGGTTGTCTAGGACCGTATTACAAAGACTGTTCTATAAGAAGAAGATAAAATGAATGATAAGGTATACTGCGTTACTCCAGGAAGATAATAGCTGCAATAAAGATTTCCACCATACGTAAGCATAAATTGATGTAGATTTATATTAAATCGAATTAAAATTAGGGATTAGCTTTCGCTGTCTATGATTTTTTATTGTTAAAATAGTGTGACATGAGCTCGGTTCTTTCGATAATCTTAGACTTCCATCGATTGATGGTTCTATACGTATAGAAACATCAATCGAATGTACATTCAGAAGAAATTAAGTTTTGTCCTAGGCGTGCTAGAATAATTTCCAATAATACTTGTGCGGAACTTGTTACGAATTCTGTATTATATGCAAGCTTCTACTTCCGTTTATAAAGTGTCTCACGTGCTATGTTTGATTTGTCTATTTCTAGTAATTAGTTTACTGTTTTAGTAAGCAAAATCCATACCATATGCATTGTAGAAAGTAGAACTTTATCATGCTGTGCATCCCACTCGTTAGCTACGGCCATGGCTAAAGATTCATTAGCCACTTTGAAAACTTGTCCAGATGGAGTTTTCAATTTTCGCTTGTCCAAAATAATTTCGTACTCCCCGCCTGACTGTATGACCGATACAGTTTTATAAAAGCGTTTCTTCGCTCCTGCATTTGCCGCCGAAGCGGCTGGAGTAGATGTGCAGACCATACGCTTCCATTCAGCTTCAACCGTTGATTTAGCATTAACTTTGATTGCGTTAGACGAAACAACATTTCCAGTTATTAGACCAGAACTCGTTGAAGCAAAACTCCTCAACGCAATGACGACTTCGCTGCCCGATTGCCAAACTCCGGAAAATAGCTTATTTGCAATAGTACCGTACATTCCTAAATATACGAAAAGTACCTTAAGGACAGTACTTCAAAATGACATAAAGAGGAAACCAACAAAAGACAAAGTGTCTGACAACAACACGTGTCGAATTTGTTTTTGCTGTAAACATAACAAACAGCTTATAGAACATGTGATTAAAAGGAGAGGGACTGCTGACAAACGTATCCTGGCGCCACCTCTACAAGAGCGGTAAACTTTAAGGCTCTAAAATTGAATCTATCCTTATCCATGTATTTTTTCGAAATATGAACACTGTATTTTTTATCAGTTTGTTTTGGGAAACCATTGAAAGATCTAGTTCGGAAGCATAGGGAAAACAACAGCCGAGTTTACGAAACAAAACATTTATCAAATTCTCACCCTCACGTTATCTATATATGGATATCTTTTCTATAAATGGAAGTCGAGATGCCGAAACTAGGCTTTGTACAGTACGATAGATAAGGCCTGTCCACGTAAAGATGCATTTTACGATATTGCCGCATCACCTGTTCTTTCTCATATTAAAGGTACGTGACAAGTAGGTTACTTCACCTTTTACTGATTAAGGCAGGCATGTATATATAAGATCAGTTGAATCATTTTAGAACTAGTGTCTTCGAAGACAAAATCTAAAATGTCTCGCTTCGTCATTGCGTCTACTTTGGCCGTCCTTCTGGCCGGAGGCAAGTATTTTTCGTGTTTTTTTTTAAAAAAAATAAATCTTTAACTTATTACTAACGATCAATTTCATCGTAAAGCTGTCGTGGCTCAAATTCCCAAAGCTTGCTTGGATTGTATCTGTGACGTTGAATCCGGATGCGTTAGCCCAAGTCCTTGCTGCCGCTTTGATGTAAATTCTTACTCCTGCGGGGAGTTCCAAATTAAGGAACCTTACTGGGACGATGCTAGCATCATGTCCGCTTACGACACCGGCAGTGGTAGGACATAATTCTAATTTCATATTTTCGGGTAAAGAGGAATGAAAGTGCTAATTCATTTCCCTGTCCATGAAATAGACTGGCAGAGCTGCACTTGCACTTACTCGTGCAGTGTGCAAACTGTCCAAGCCTACGCTGCGCGTTACACTACCGCTTCTCGCATTGGCCACACTCCCACTTGCGAAGATTACGCTCGTAATCACAACGGAGGTCCCAACGGTTATTCTTGCACTTGCACCGACGCTTATTGGGCCAAGGTTCAAAGCTGTCTCAACTCCAAGAAATACGTTGAAGAAGCCCAGTAACTTGACTAGCTTCCTACTACCCAGTGTTTGTTATGTGCAAATTACCTAAAAAATCATGTTACCTTTATGTTTTAATACATCGGGTAGATCTACTGATGCACGATAAGATTAAGATTGCAAACCTTGACTCCATTTGCCAACCTTTTCATATGCAATGAACGTATTGCATATGAAAAGGTTGTTTAACGAACGTAAGGCAAAAGAAAAGGAGGAAGTTTATGGAACAGTTTTTGAAGTTTAATAAGGGCCAATATCGCGTTGAGTCACTCAAAATTGCTCTACTTTATTTTTAGTCCCTAAGGACTTATCCTTGCGATCAGTTTTGGCATAGATATTCCCCTATTACAACAAAAGTTCAGCATCATAAGTTCTTGAAAGTCAACTAGCGGAATCCAAGGTTCCGAGGTGGCAAAATGTGTCGCAACACTCGTATTATAATTGAACAGTAGCAATTCCTTTGGAATCTAAGCGCACGAGGGCGTTGAGGTTCTCAGGTGCGCACCGAAAATCCCCAGTACGACAGGTATGAAACCCTGAAGGGGAGAGTTATAAGAATTCCGGTTTTGGGAAAGTTAATGAAAGGTGGTCGCTGGAAGAGGAAGCAGGACACACCATCTCGATAGGAGCATACATAGCCCAGCAGACCAACCAGTCATTGTTTGGACGCCGCTAGTTGAGAGCAGGTCTCCAAGTAAAAGTGTCCGAACACGGAAAATGTTCGAGTGAACGTTCCGATTTCCAAAAGGTTCCCGCATACTCAAGCAAAATCCTTTTTATCAGACAAAGTCCATTGTGAAATTTTTTATCGCCAAAGTATTGCAACTTGTGTAAAACGCCAACCACACTCGCCACTGAATAACCAAAACCCTTCCAAAATGCACCTGACCGGAGTAATTACGGTGCTTTGGCTGTGCCTAGCCTCTGCTTTCGTCGTGAAAGCCCAAGAGACTAATACCTTTCCAGGAACAACAGAATTGGACGAAAATTCTACCACCTTATTACCCGAAGTTTCCCCAGAATCTCAACCTACGACTGTTGCGACTGTGCCCTCAACTTTGGCCTCAACAGCAGCGAGCTCGTCTTCGCCTTCAATGACAACCACAGAAGTGTCTAGCACCACTCAACCTGCTGCAACTTCAGCGCCGGTAACAACTTCAGAAGTTACAACGGCAACAATTACCACTGAAGTCCCGACGACTTTGTCCGCGGCATTTTCAACAACGGAGATGAGTACCGGTAATCCAACAGCATCCACCGAAGATGCATCGTCGGTTCCGCTACGTAATGGCAGTCATCGCGAAGAGAAAGCTGAATCCGGCTTCAGTGGAAGCAGTCAAAGGGACTCATTGCTCCCAAACCCAGAGAAATCCATGTTAACAGATTTCACACCGAGTCCTACAGGTGAGTCCGACATTCTTTCCTTGTACCGCCTTCTTAAAAAAATCCCTGTCAAAAATAGCAGCGTTCGGCTTCGTTGCAATCGTAAATGGAGCAGAATACATTTTCCAACAAGCTGATGTGGATTTAGCTAGTGACATTTAGATCTCGCTTTCTTTCCGTCTATTCAATTGTGTTTAAGTAATTCAGTCACATCTCTTGTCCTGTCCTCTATCACGAGACCTCGTCTTTTGCAACAGCGAAGGTGACTCTAACCTTTTTTTTCCCCCAAAAAAACGACTTAGGCTTTCGCCTATTGCCGTTTCTATATTGATTCGTTTAACATTCTTACATTACAATTGAGTTAGTGGAACTGGAGGACTCTAACCTTGCTACCAGTCTTTTGAGTATGTTTTGTTTATGTTAAAGCATTCAACAATTTTGGTGTACGGGAGGCATCAGACCGTAAACCGCAGGTGTGTTTCTAACACCTTACGCACATACTCTCCTTACTACACAGAAATGTTGCCATGACAACATCGTAAGAGACACAGGTTCCAGCAGCTCGTGCTCCGCACCATCCACTTTGCTCAACTCGGGCCAGTACAAAATTCCCGCCATACCTTCTTGTCCTGTCTCGACCGCAAACGAGCAACAAACCCAAAAAGGAATTTAAAAAAGAATACGTGTTAGAAGGCTGCTCCCTTTTTATTTAACCTGCGGTTCTTCTCTTCTCCCTCTCGTTCGCTTTCTGATTCCATGGCGCGTCCTCCTCCTTCCTTACGACGTGGTGGCGAGGAAGATCTTCCTTTTCCTTCTCCCCTCTCTTGGTTCTGTACCACACGTAAGGCGTACAGGTACTCTGTGCGTGCTGTCCTTTTCCTTTCGAGCAACCGGGGATGCAAAGCAAAAGAGTCAGAGCTAGAACTTGCAAGAGGCCAAGGTTGGTTACTATAGTTACATAGCCCGCAACCAAACCTTTGCCGCGTTAACATTCATGACGCCATGACATGAGTCACATGCGACAGTTGCTGTCACGCTCCCTTGACGATTCTGCTACCAAACCAGCCAAACATAGCACTACATTGCTGCAGAAATGCCATATACTATTGGATGGAATGCTAGAATTATCCCTTTTTGTTACAAACCTTCATTGAGATTTCGGTTCGTCCTAAAGCCGTCGTAAGATCCGGCTGTTTCTCTGCCAGGGCTTCTCCTTTTTTTTCTCCGAATTGAGACACGGATACTAATGACACACAATATCCGCCCTAGCACACAGCGACGGGGAGATCACGCACTAAGATTTCTATAGGCTAGGGGGGTCCAGGTAAGGGTTTTCCCTGGAAAACTGGAAAGTTAGCGTGAATTATTATCCCAAGCTCAGGGTCAGGACCGACAACAGCCCTCTTCGGAGGCATGGCACAGAGGGGTTCTCAAACAGAAGATGAAAGGGAACTTTTTCCAGATTTCCGATTTTACTTTCGTCCGCCCCTAAGTCCCTGCCTACTTGGTTGGAAATCAAGTGCAGAGAGCAACCCTAGGACAAACTTTAGGTGTTTCGCCTGAGAGCCCAGGTACCATAAGATGGGGATGCATTAGGGAGGGTCAAAGGAAGGCTGGAATCGGACAATTTATTGTCCGCCAAGAATTCGATCTCGAGGAGGACGGCTGGTACCGAACCGCGCTTTCCCACTTGACGCCGAGCGCGATAGGACGCCGAAGGCTTTTGGTGGGAGAAACCGAGGCAGCGCTTGCTGCAGTAGTGTACACATCAGGCCAGGGTGGCCTGGGTTAGTCATTTCTCAATATAATTGAAGGGTTGCCTACGCTGATGACCGTACCGGAAAAATGTTGTTCCAGTAAGGGATAAACGGTGGCCAAAGACAACCATCATTTTTGCTGACTTGATGTTCCTTCGGAGAAGCTGCCGTACACAGTCGAGTACTCCAGGCTGTAAACCCGTTTGTCATACAACGTTAACTGGATCACGTGCTCACAGCTTTGAAAGGGACGGAATTTGGGGGGAGGATTTCCCTTGCGCGAAGTATAGCGAATTCCTGATCGGTAGATTGGTAGACCCCACATGAAAGACGAAAATCCATCCTTTCAAAAGCACCTGGGGATTGAAATACATTGAATTTTTTCCCCTATTTCCTGATTATTGTCAACCTTCGAATGAGTTATATTTATCCACGCGCCGTTCCTTTTCGAGGAGTAATTACACAAATAGCTAGTTTGCTACAAACCCGCCCATTACAGGCCTAACATTTCCGGGTAGACTACAGAAAGCCCTTTAGAGTTTATTACGAATTTACTGAATGCTGGTTCAAGGCTGGTGTAACCTTCTGCATAAGAATAGCTTGTTATTACTATTTCTTTTTAAAAAGCTTACAATCGCTTAGTTTCGCGACGCTTTACAATTGGTCACAAGGTCACAAGCCCATTATGGATTTTTTTCCCTTTTTCATAGAAGGCCATGCGAGTCAAACTCCTTTAAGCCTTACCTTACAATCCTACAACCACAAAAAGTTATTGGAGTTTTTTAATTTTGTCTTTGTTTCGCTTGACGAGGGAGGAAGCGGGGGGGAGGGGGGCTTTTAAGTGCACCTTTACTTTACTCCACTTTACTTGCGTATTTGCACAAACAGCTCATGTTTTAGCAGTCGACACCTCTACCGGTCCACAAGGGTTCGAACAGTTAATGAAAAGTCACTGAAAACTGAAAACCAAACTGAAATTTGAGGTCGAGGACTGCCGAGTCCTTGACCGTAAGAAAACTTGACGACCCCGAACAAGCCGAAACCACTGGAAAGACCAAACCAAACTTCACAGGGTTCCCCTTTCAGTCGTTTTCGACAAGGCTAGAAGAATTACACGCCCTTCAGCCGCCAAAAATAAATCTACTCGGGATTAGAAATCTGATAAAGCGACACTCTACAAAACTCGCTCCGTTCACAAACGTTTCCGGGAGCGGGTTTTATAGACGTCGCCAAGACATGTTTATTCGATGTATACAATTCGGACTGTATTGTACTGTACCTTAAACGCACTACACATTAACTCCTAAAATGGTTGGACTGGCTTAGTGCTTCTTCCAAAACTCATTTTATAGGGAATTGTTGCACTCAAACGCTTTTTTCTGTTTTTATCTTTCAACTATTCTTGTTTTACTTTTATATTTTTTGCCACTTTTCACTGTTTTTTGCTTTTTTAACTTTTCACCTTTATGATTATTTTTTTACCTTTTTGTGAATTATTCTGCACTTTTGTGAATTATTTTACCTTTGTGTTGATTTTCTACCTTTTTCTTAATTATTTTACCTTTTTAAACTTCTTTAATATTTTTTGCTTTTAACGTGTAAGTTGGCATTTTTCTCCGGAGTATATGGGTTCGATGTATTACATAATAGTTCAAATGTAGTTCGATGCCTGCCATAGGCACAACTTAGCACGGTCTGCTTGCCTCGAAACGCTGACCCACATTTTCCCCATGTAGAACACTTTCCATCCCAAGACCTACATACGGTTCAGTTGCGTCCCCAACAATGCATCTTCTTCAGGGTTCCTTTAATTTCCCCCTCTATTATTCTAGTTTCTTTACAAGAACTTAATAGCTTACAGCAGGAAAGAGAAAGAAAAAAAGCTTGGAAATGTTAGAACTCCGTAGTCTGCTGGCTTCCCCGGTCACTTCATCTTAGAATGCGGCTGCGGTATTGTCTATAAAATAGAGGCCCCTAGATTAATTAGCTATGCATGCTAGAGGCGTACGCCAAGCAAGAGCCACGCAACCCTCCAAATGAATCTAACTTAATGACTTTGAAAGCGAGCTCCCCATTACAAGAAAACGGCCAACAGCCACCCTTTTTCTTAAGGAAATGATAACTTTCCGGGAAGGGCAGGATTCCTCCCTAGAAAAAGAATTTTGCGATCTATAACCTTTCAAGCCACACGGTTTTCCCTTTTTCTTCTTCTTCTTCTTCGAGAGAGATCTTAAAAACAACACCCGTTGGCGTTTTTCTTTCGCTGGCCCCAAAAACCCGGCCTTTTCAAGTCAAACTCAAGCCCTAAAAGAAGCAAAAGGCCATCATCGCCAGCAAAAGTTTTCTTCAAGGTTACTCGCCTGTGGGGGCATAGGCTATACGCGAGTCGATTTGACGAAAGCTGTGCATGTGCTTACCAGCTGCATAGGTAACCAGGTAACAATCCCCCTCCCGAAACACCTAACGCCAAAAAGGAGAGCCAATGAAGCTGCGAAGGCCTATTCGACCATCCTAAGTCCCCAAAAAAAGAAAAGTGACTGGTACTGCCCGGTACGAGCTTAAGAAACCCTGTTAGCTACCTTGACCAACCAACGTGATGCAGAAACTCTGCCAAGATTTTTGGCGCATGTTTGGCACACTGTTTTACTTCCTTGGACCTCGAGATTCAGTTAACCTACATTTTCGTGATTCACCTGTTTGCACGGGAGAAACTCCGGGTTTGAGTCGTAAAAAAGGCCACGAGGGGTTGGAGGAGTTGCCCATCTTTCCTTTCTATGGAGGTTTCCCGCCTTATCTTTAACGGCATACGTCAGGGAGGATGTAGGGTTTGTCTAGGCGAAGAAAGTTGTTGCATTCCAACGGAAAACAGCCCAAGCTTTTGAAGACGGGCTAGCCCACACCTGGCGAAGAGTCCCAAAATTCAAGAGAAAGCCGAATTGGGTCAAAAAGCTTCTAGCTAGCTTCCTTCTCATCTTCACTCCAATTCAACCTATTTCGTGCAGGAAACGGTTGTCAGAACAAGGTGGTAACTACAAGATTATAGAGGCGCGTGGTGTTATTACAAGCAAAGGTTAAATTACACCTGCCTGATTGCGTTTGGCGAGTTCAGTCACCAGAACGAAATTTTTGGTGTAGGTTTGGATACGCCACACTGTGAATGGCGTTATAAAAACGTAACCACGTTCTGCGTCACAGCATTCTGCCTTTTTTATGACTTTGAGGTACTTTTGAGCTCCGCACCACCAAACCTTGTCCTCTTCCAATGCCACATATCCGCCCGACTAAGCTTCTGACATTTCAACCCTTCGCCACCTGCACATATTACCCAAGCTTGCCTAAAGAGAATATCGTGCAATTTCACAACCCACAAGGTGACGTTAGTAACCTTGCGCGAAACACTGTCGTTAAACGCCAACGTCGCGAAAACGACGCCGGAAATCCTTCTGCCACGTAAACGCAGCTGGTATAAAAAATAATTAGGAGCTCATCTTTGCCACGGTCAACAAGTTTTTTTTTCCCGTACCTTGAATTAACTGGTACTCGTACTGCCGTACAACAGAAGTCGCATTTCAGGGTCGTTCCCAAGCATGCATCACCACGTTTAATGAGGTCTTCCCACTACCATCGGTAGGAAAACGTCTTGCAATACAGGGAAACAAAGCTTACGACGAGTAACCTTTACAAACCAATTATGGGGACGCGAAAACCAGTCTTGTACGACTTTTCTTTTCTAACTCAATGCATATGTCGCGGACGCGCTACGATAACGTCACCTTTGCTTGTTTTCTCCGTGACAGCCATTCGTCAGCTCACACATGTTAAGGTGATCAGTGTGGTGCATACGCTTAGAAAAAAATAGAACAAAGAGCTTCCCAACCATCTTTTTTGTAGCGTTTGAATTTTGACCGGAAGGACGACAGGAAGTTGCTTTGTGGTAACTGCGAATACAAAACCCAAGTTTTTAGCTACTTTTTTTTACGAATGAAAATTCATCCTTTCGTGGGGAATACCCAGTCTCATTTATTTCTTCTCGTCTATTGTTCTTCTCTACTTCTTGTTCCTTCTCATGATGCCCAGTTGTTCCATGAATGGCTTGGATAGCATTATTTTTTTAAAACTAAAAAACGAGTTATAGTTGCGAAATAAAAGGGTGAACTCTACACAATACAGGAGTTAGGAGTGAAAAGTGGAAACTAGAATAGTGCAGAAGACAAAAATTCGAGTTTCTTCGCCATGGGGGGTAATTCATTTGCATAGGGCAAGTCTTTTGTGGGGTAAAAATCACTTTTGCCCTCCACAAGCATCCACATCATTTGCAGCGTACCACTAGTGCTGTATTTAACCTGGAATCTCAACCTGTGATTATGATGATTGAGGGGCATTAACGCTCACCCTAACTACAAAGTCGCTCGAGGTGAAGAAAAGCGTTTCCTGCTCGAAGGGGAAATCTATCACGTTTACTTTTCGTTATAGTTTACCCAAAATTGGTTGAAAGTATTCGCGGCTTGGTCGTGCGTGACAAGGTGCCAATTTCTAAGCGAAAATTGAATGTTTTACAAACACAACCTTTTTTTTGCGGACAAACTACAGTGATCGTCGGGAGAATAGGGCATCTCTCTCTGTCTTTCACTTTGCAACTATTTTTGTTTGAACTGAAGTCTTGCACAATTCTACCGTGATTAGCGAACTTCCGCGGTGGGATTTGCCGTAAGCATGAACAGTAGCGAAATGTGAAAGGGTGTCAGAACCATGAATGATCCGTTGGACGTAAATGTCTGACAAAGTCATGTGCATGAGCATAACGAAATCCAGAAGCTAGCAACATTATATGCAATCTTTCCGTTCTTTTAGCTTCTCCTTGTGAAGACGTGCTGTGTGGCCGCGGAGCTGAATGCAAAGATGGCAAATGTGGGTGCACCCCTGGTCGAATCGGCGACCCCAATGATCTCCTGGGCATAGGATGCGTGAAAGGTAAAAATGGGGAAAAGCAACAGATGAGTATTAAGAAAACGGTCTGAGGGACTCGGATGAGAAAGAAGACGAGGTTAGTGGGACAGAAAAATTTGACAGCCTTCTTCCTTTTCTCACACAGCGGATTTAGCCTTGCTCAGAAACGGTACCGAAGGCCGCGTCTCACGCATTGAAAATGCGACACAAGACGATGCGCCCCCTGTCAGCGCAACGACCATGAGCAGTACTTCCGATCCGCTGGCGACCACTCTCTCTGCCAAGCCTAGCACCTCCGCGTCATTGGAATTACAACCGGAACCTGCTTTGCATAAACTGAGTTTAATTAACCGTGCGCCCACGTCCATCCAAGTGCGTTGGGAACCTTTCGATGTCGTCAACCAGCCTGACGCCCACGGATTAGCTATTCAGTACCGGGAAATCAATGAAAGCAATTGGCGTCGTGTTGATCTGGAAGATCACGACACTACCGAAATGACGATTTCCAATCTCCGACCCAACGCCGAGTATCGCGTGCGGATTTCACTCATCCAAGACATGGAAACAAAACGACTCGGGGCTCAGACCGAAACGATTCTTGCATCCACCACAGGTACTAATCACGGGTTAATGAACAGCACAGCGAGTTCGCTTTTGGTTACTGTGCCTCAATTTGTCACCGTTTCTGCTAATTAGATGGATGTTTGCGAAACGGTACAGCGCATTCCGTGGGAGACGAATTTGACGAAGGATGTGAAAGGTGTACTTGTAACGCGAATGGAAAGATTGAATGCTCGTCACGTTGTGAGATGCCCTATTTCCGCAAAGGACTCACTCAAGATCCTTTGTGCTTTGAAAGATCTGTCGATGACTGTTGCGCTTTGGTAATTTGCGCGTCAGAAGCTGCACGAGACATTTCAGGTATGTCGTCACAATTTCCACTCCAATTCCTACGGTTTGTCACCACCGTCCGTAATTATAAAATGTAGTTTATATTATAGACAATCTTTAGTAAAACCCGTAATCTAAAATTATAAAAGAATGCAATGTGGTATTTTGTATTCGAATATAGTGTAAAATAGTAATATACAATGTCATATGATATTGCTTATATTTTAAAATAGTATAAAGAGTCAATTTATGCTTTCTGTCGAAACAGAATCCGATCCCTGCGAGAATACGCTCTGCGGTCCCAATTCCGAATGTACCAATATGGCGGATACCAACGAGGCCAAGTGCGTATGCAAACCCGGTTTTGCAGGCAATCCAAGCGACATCATGATCGGCTGCACTCCAGGTAACACAAAACGGCACTAGACGCCCGCTTGAGTTCAATACATAACTGATAACTTCTGACGTTACTTTCAGACGCGGCCGCCAACCTTACCAAAGCTGGCAAGAGCGAAGCTGGCTGCGTTATGAATAATCAAACGCATTTGCCCGGCGAGAAGTTTTTCGACGGCTGCGACTATGCGTGCGAATGCAGCCTCGAATCAGAAATCAACTGCAAAGTATATTTATCCAGCAGATGCTTGATCGTCTGTTTGCTTACACGAGTTTTGTTGTTCATTGTAGCCTCGTTGTCCGCCACCTGTTGAAACCACGGACCCGGGCTGCATTTCAGTGCCTGACCCTGCCGATTCTTGTTGTCGAATTTTGGCTTGCAATGGTCAGTTTTTTTATTATTATTTAAAAAAGAGAAAGAAAAAAACACGATATGCCGTTTTGGCGCTTCTTTATATACCATTTTTAATGCGTGGCTAACCAAAACAGGTTTGCCGCGCCCTGCAGCCACCGAGAACGGTTGCACCTTCAAGAACAACACGTACAAGCAAAACGAAACCTTCTTCGAGGGCTGTGAAGGAAAATGCGTATGCTTAGGCTTTGGCGATGTCCAGTGCGTTCCTCGGTAAGTTTTTGACAAATTGTTACGTCAACTTGGGGGAAACGAGAATAATTGCCCTTTTTTTTCTTGTTGCGTAGCTGCCCACACAGGCCGACTCCACCCGGCTCCAATTGCAAGTTGGTACCCGATCCGAACGACGCTTGTTGCACCATGCCCATGTGTGACGACACGAACAATAGCACGGCCGTAGGAAACATGTCCTTAACAACCGTGGAACCTGTATCTGACACGAGCTCAACTACCATGTCCAATCGTACCAGTGCTGGCCGTCGAGACGACGACATTTTAAACGGCCCCAACGCATTGGTACCCGAAGTACCGCTGAGTGAAGACCGGCAAATCTCTGTCCAAATCAGCCATCTCAATGTAGTCAATTCTTCGACCCTCGCGTTACACGTCATCCTCTCCGACGCGGCTGTGGCTCGCTTGTCCGAACGGGGTTTCTTGAGGATCTTACGTAGTACCGATCTTGACCAATGGCAACAGGTAGAAGTCAACCCTACGCAAGTACAACCGGAGGGGAATTCCACCGTGACAGTTATGTTGGGTCAGTTAGAGCCCAACACGGAATACTTCGTGCAAATCCAAGCCGGCAGCTTTGTTAGTAACACCTTAAACGTCCAAACTAGGACTGCAGAAGGTAAACTATTCCCTTTTTCTAATTTGGTACGTGGCAACAGAAAACCTTGCCCTAATAATCCTAGGTTTCTTTATTCCCGCTTTCTTTGCTGTCCTTCAGGTCAAGCGGGTAGTAGTAGGATTTCAATCAGCAGGTTTCGGGGTGTGTATCGAGTTACCATTTTGCTAGTCGAACATTTTTTTTTCTTTTTCCGGTACTACGTGGGTGCAACTCGACATTATTTCACAAACATCTCCCACGCTGTAGAATTCCTTATATGCTCAAGTTCTTGGGAACAATAGCGGTAACTCCCAAATACGCCATACAAAGCGAAAATGACGCAAAACGCAGTCACTAGTCATTGAGGCGTGTTGCATAAGAGAAAGTTACTCAACTTTTATTGAAATTCTCATACGATGAAGTATTTATGATTTTTTCTCGAACTTTATTCTCCCGTAGTAGATGAGGTCGCACCACGCCAAGGTTCCGTGACTACTACAACAACGACTACTACGACGACCACCATGCGATCTGCGGGACCCACATGTTCATTCAACGGCACTCTGTATGAAGAAGGCCAGGAATTCTTCCAGGGTTGTGAAATGTTCTGCATGTGCATGAACGGCAAAGCTGCGTGTAGCCCCATTGACTGTCCTTCGGCTTTCGGTTTGGATGTACTCAATCCTAACTGCCTTGAATGGGAACAGATGACCGTGAGTCTTTCGTACCTATTCTATCCCGCAAAAAAATAAATAATAATAACAAAACCTTATCTCGCTTTAGGATCTCGAGCGGCAACCGCCAAACTGCTGCGTGCAACCTCGTTGCAAAAACGATGGCTCTTGTATGTACAAGGGTGAAAAATATGAGAACTTTGGTGAAATTCCGGCCACGGCCAGTGGCTGTGATCTACAATGTACTTGCCAGTTCGGTAATGTCTCGTGTGAACCACGGTGTGCCCCTGTACCCGCTCTGCCCCCCAACAACCTGCCATGTTCGCCCTCTGAAGCTGAAATAGGTCACCCCATTGGCGAACCTTGCTGTTCTGTATGGCAATGTTCCATCAGCGGAGCAGGTAATAAGTCAAAGTCATAGTTACGCTCTCTAGTGTTTCATTAATGTTGAGCGCTGACTTTATGCTATGTTTAACATTTAAGGTGGCTTCCGCCCTGTCGCTGGAGGTGCTTTCCGACCGCTTGGTAGTGAACCATCGTCTTCTGGTAAGTGTTACTCTCTCCTGAACTCCTCTCTCTCTCGCTCTCGGATTCTGTTGTTTCCTGATAGTTTAGGTGCAAGCATCCGGAACTATAAAATGTTTTTCAATTCTTGTAGAAACGATTAGCGACCTACAAGGCGAAACTTTGGGGCCCAAGACCATTATGTTGAAGTTCCGCATTCCAAGCGTTTACGTTGGTTTGAGAGCTTTCGTCGAAATTCTCTATAACAACGCTGAGAAGTATGTCAACTCTTGGAGTTTATGCTTTCTTGCATTGGATGTTAACAATTTTGTTGATGGTCTTCTACAGCACCGCTCCAGAGAATGCCTGGGAAAGCCAAAGCTTCGAGGAAGATGTTCTGTCCAACGCGCAGCAGGAATTTATGCTTAGCAATCTGAGGCCCAATACTGAATACGAAGTTAAGGTTAACTTGCATTTGCTCCTGGGTGACGCTGCCAATCCTCCTGCTAGTGCCTACACCCGTGCTCGTACGGCGGGAACGAGTAAGCTTTGCATTCATTTCACTCTTATGTCGCGTGAAATTGACGGATTGTCTGTCGTAGTGACCCCAACGGAATCCACCACGACCTTACCGCCGAAGATCACCGTGGACGCTGAGTTACGTCAAGTGGACGCTGGTCCCACGTCAATCACCGTGGGTTGGCGAGCTTTTAACGAATTCGAGCGTCGCTTTATCGACGGCGTTCAACTACGCTACAAGAACTTGGACAACAACGCTCAGGTAATTCCACATTCGCCATTGATTTGCATTATTAAGGACTTAAATGATTCCATACTTTTCCACAGGTGTTCACTATGACTCACTTGTTACACCGGGATGTGACGTCGTACCAAATCGAGGGTTTGCAAGTGAGCACTACGTACGAAGTTGATATCATCTTCATGCCGTTCGCTAACCAAAGTACTGAACTCATTTCCTTGCATCCAATCAAGATCATGACGACGAACGTGGAAGGTAAGACTAAAAGCAATTGAAGACCAAGAAATATCTTAGCCTTTAGCTATTGTCACTGAAAGTAAAACATCTCACCTTGTTACAGTGGATCCTTACAACTTTGAGATTGCGTTGGTTGTAAACCGCGCCTCTGACATGTCTGCGGAGCTCAACTGGACCGGGGTACCCTATCCCGAAGACAAGTTCATTAATATCTACCGAATCCTGTACCAAGGAGATAGCGAACCGGAATATTCAAGTACTTTCAAACTGGCCAAACACGACTCCCCTTCAACGCTGCTAATTAAGGAACTCAAACCAGGCACCAGGTAACTAAAACGAGGGTATCTAATTACACGACGTTCTCATTAAAGGCTTCCAACGTAAGCTCATTATTAATCGAGCTGAGCTAACCCATCAACACACTAATTACGAGTCTGTGAAGGATAGAGAGATAAATACGGCTTGTTGTGTTTTGCCATAGGTACCGTATGTGGCTGGAAGCGTATCTCACCAACGGTCGTGTCAAGAAAACGTCAGTAATTGATGTCACAACGAAAGCAGGCGGCAAAATGCCGAAAATTGACAGAATCGAGCCAGGTAATCTCTTGTAAAATGTAGCAATATACACTAGTGCGTTTTTTAAAAATAAATTATTCGTTTTCTAGTGGGCTCTCAAGAATCCAGAACTGCGGCGGAGGAAAGCAGTCCTAACTATTATTCAGCCTTGGTAGGCGTGGCCATCGTAGCCGGTATTGCTGTCTTACTGGTACTCATTCTGTTCGTAATGGTCGTCCGGCGCCAAAACAAAGCCAAGGCTACTATCACGGCCCGGAAATCTCAATCAGCTTATGACAACCCCACATACAAGGTAAATTACCTGCACAGATCCCAGCATAGTTATTTGAAACACTTTCAACCCGGAAGCTGACGATATCCATGTTCTAAATATGCACTTTGCGCTTCATTGATAAAATATAGCAAAACTACGATGCCGAGGCCAACGGACACAGCCGAAAACCCATTGAGCCCTAGGTTCGGTTTCGTAAGGAAGGAAATCAGCCCTGCGTGATTCTAATCAACTTGCCTGAAGAATATTCTGGAAGTGCAAGTGTACAGCCTCTCTTCTGTCTTAACTCTTTCCCACTTTGTCTTCTTCCCGCTTTCCCTTGTACATAATTGACACTCATTTTGTAGCAAGTATTAGTCCTCAGTTTTATATATATTGCAGAGTTAAAAGAAAAGAAGTGTGCCCGGGAATGTCGCGTTAATTCGATCTTTCCGTAGCCTTATCACTCTCCGTCCATTTTTGAGTTGATGAGCCACGGTTTAATTTTATAAGTGGAATTGACCACTTGGCTTTTATTTAATTTCTATTTTAAGTTGTAGGACTATGTATACTTTTTGTTATCGTACCTTTTTCTATGCGTGGACCCTATCATTGGAAAGTAGCCTTTTTTGACAGTGTTTCTCATATGATTTGACTAAAAAGCTGCGACTGTGTGAACTGTTTTCTTCCCCCTCAGCCCGGTCAGCATTGGAGCTTAAAAAGAAGTTTTTTTAAAAAGATGTGGAATGCCAGAAAAAAAAATATTGGAGAACACATTTTCGAAGTGCCATGGGGTTTCGCATACAAGCAAATTAGATTTTTGTACATAAAAAGAACAAAAAGTGGCTGCGCACAATGCACAAACGATATAGTATTTTGTGAGGGGGATTGAAGCAAACGCTGTTGTGTGAAATGCTGTTTCGTAAAAGGATTTTCTTGAAAATTTGAAATATCCCTGTTTTTATGGCGGCGATATTTCTTGGGCCACGCCAGTTTGGCGAACATTCCTTTGCAGTTGAGCAAAGAAAACTTATTTTGGCAATACAAAACAACCTGGATGTCTTAAAACAGTTGTTGTGAGTCTCGTCTACTCTCTGAATAAAAAGGACTAAAAATAAATACTTGATTTCAGCTGGACGAGAAACGTGACAAGCGCTGCTACGGAAAGTTCGCTACAATGAGTTTCGACAATTTCGTTGAACCGTTCGGCTTGTTTGGAGCTCCCCAACAACTTTTGCCTTCCGTTCATGGGTGTAATATACCAAGTGAAATGCTTGTTAGCTGACACATAATGTTCCATTTGAGAGCTTTGTGTGTGTGCCATGCGAACTCAGCATTCTGGCTCAGAGCACAAGACCTCGCTCTCACACAGTCGCGACCTGGCGGGCCGGTACGGTGCATCCTAAAAAGGCTCTGCTTTGTTTAAACATTTGCATTCCCTATCCCGTCTCGTCCATACTCCGTGACGGGAAAGGAGTCGTTTGCCAATGGCTTAGCGTGGAAAGAAACTAAAAAGGGGTTTTAAAACGTTTTCCGTCATAAATTCAAGTGCTAAAAGTGAAAAGAACCTTAAGTCGCTTTTCCGCACTTCAAACTCATCTCAGCTTTATAGGTCTAGACTCGAGTGGCTTCGTGTTTCCACGTTCTCATTGGAGGGTTACTCTTCAAGTCCGGTGAAAAGCGCTTGGGATAGCTTCCAAAGATAAGGAACCACGAGGTGTTTGCGATTCAAGTATTGGTACATTTCACCATGTCGCTGAGTTTCCTCTTTCTGACTCTGTCCATCCTGTGTACAATTGCCACAGAGCGCGACCACTACGCGGAGGCTTCTGCTTTGGAACAAGCGACTGCCAACCTCACGAGTACGTGAATTCAAAGGAAACTTTTCGTTAGCTACAGTAATCTTTGTTGTGCAACAGAGATTCACACCTGTCCATTGTTCGACCGTAGTTCCAGTCCGCCGTTAGAAAGATTGGTACGCTTGTACGACGTGGTGTATTTCTGTCCGACGCACTATCGCTTGGAAGGGCCCGTCTTCCGCGAATGTCGTAAAGGTCAATGGCATCCATCGGAAGAACCGCGGTGTACTCGAAGTACTTTTCTTATTACATTCGCATTCTTTACGCCTCCTCTTATTGTTTCCCATATTTCTGACATTGGCTCATCGTGCCATGTGACACCGAGTGCCTTAGTTTGATGGGAGAATTCTTTCTTTAGTCTGCCCGGAGGGCATAGTCAGACCTCAGTACTTGCATATGGAGATAGCGACGGATCTGATGAATTTATGGGTTAGGTGCGTTCTGAGTAATACGAGACCGGCATCTGACCCTGATCAGAACAGTTGCCATGAGTATGAAACGAAAGCGGAACTCTACCAGAAGGAGAAGCTGCCAGGCTGCAATAGTTGAGTTCTAATGACTCACCGACCGAAAACATTCTCTTTCATGTGTTTGTTTCGTTTCTGAACCTCTTTTTAGTAAGTTGTCAAATTTCCAGAGTGCCCGAGAATGGTAAACTGATTCTGCACCAAAATGAGACCCACCTCGAAGAACTGATAGCGGAAATCAAATGTTCGGTCGGGTATGAGTTAGTGCCATCGGAGCCGAAACTCCGACAATGTTTCAACGGTTCATGGATCGGCATCCAGCCAAATTGTAGTGAGTAGTACACATTAGTGCAATATTACAGATCCTTACGGGAAATAAAGATGTTTTGCACATCGCCTTACTTACGTGACAGTGACACAAAAATACGTTACAGGGTCGTTAAAAAACCTAATAACTGAAATGCTTTTTTTTTTGCCCCAAGAAGTGTATGTTACTGTCGCGTTTCTAGACAGAGCTTTCCGTTACATTTTTTATTTACATTTTCGGGGGAGTTTACTTTGGAACCCCGATGAATCGGGTAACAGCGTTTGCAAGTCAAAATAGTTCTGGTCCTGATCTGTTCAAACTAATTTAAAATCCTTTCACCTACGCTTGTGAAAGTCCCAAACAATTCCAAGTTTTTTTTTTATTTTGTACTAGAAGAATACGAGCTTCAATGCTTAATGCAGTCTATCGCCAGGGTTAATGACCTTTTGTCTAATTTTACAGGACGTTCGCTTTCATCCGAAGATCAATTAAACGTCTCATTTTCGAAGGAGGACCAGTTGCACACTTGGCTATATTGGATGGTATTCGGCTTCTTAGCACTGTGTATCTTTTCATTTATGCTATTTAAAGCATGCATGCACTACCAATGTTGTAATTTACTCAATCCGAGAATATCTTGGCTAAAGCCGTCAGTTAGCGAAATGCCATTGCGAATTCATCTTGAAGCTATTGAAAATACACAGGAACAAACATGAAACATGTAAAAAAATGCTCTTTCCTAGTATTACAGCAAACAAGGGGAAGGCTCATGTGCTATGATAAAAACGCCCCTGACGATGTTAAACCTCGTTAAACTGCAGCAGAACCTTACTTTAATATAACTGCTGCAGTGAAATTTCACATTTCTATCCTTCGCTCTCTCTGGCAAACCCAAAAGTTGAAGTCTTTTCCCCCCTCGTTTCCCATTTCAGGAAAACATAACTGCGCAATATTCACAAACAAATTTAATGTTTAAGTAAAAAAATATAGTAAAACAGTAAAAATAGACAAAACTTGATTTTGAAAGCTTCTGAGCATGTAATGGCGAAGAGCTTTCGTTTGCACCCTTTTCCGATTTGATGAAATCCATGAACAAGCTATAAATATTAGTATTGATGTAATCTGGGCTAACCGTGGAAGTGTTCATCTGGACTAAAGTCCAGTGCCGTCGAGACCGGATAAGAGGGCGGCTGCTTTTAGGGTACTCGCCAGAAACAGGGTAAGAATTTCAAGCGTGGTCAGTATATTATTGTGCTATACATTTAAGTAACTGAGTGACGAGTCGCAAAATTAGACTACTCGAAGAGAGCAAACAGACACTAAGGTAATTTTAATTGGTGCAAATGGCCTCACCATACATCTTAAATAGACACCAATTATTTCCCGTGATATTTAATTATCATATTGAGTCGAACTCAGAAGAGAGAAGAAAAAAATATTTTTTATACAAGTGCTACAGTGAGCTCGGCAGGAAACTGCGTATGGATATTTCAACCACGGATTCAGACACATCTTAGTATTTGACGTAAGCAACGCTATAACCGTTTATATGCATCTAAATGATGAGTCAAATCTATTCACAGTCCGTTCATAATTAAATTATTCTGCGCGTTATATTCGCTTGTAGAAAAGACCCGAAGTAAACGATTTTCTCAATTTTTTAAAAACTTAGTAGTTCCGTAACCACTTAGTAGGTGGCAGCCCTTGTCAGGCTGCTTCACGTGGTGACCCAAGATATAAACAGTTCTCAAATTCTGAATTTCTTGAATTTAGATTCATGAATATCTAAACAAGTGTATAGACCGGAGACAGTGTTTATTACACAAGTATGGATACTCAGAATGCCTTTCATAAGTTGACTCTTGGTATCCGGTTTAAAAAACCGAAAACAGGCCAGGAAAATTTACAACAATCGTCTAACTTCAGTACACCAAAGGTATCTTATACAAATAGAAAAAGAGCCTGTTCATTAGTGTAACGTAAACGACTGACGCTTCTTCAGAATGGCCATGAATTCAAGGAAGAAGATGATTTTGAGGAAAAACAAGTAGAAGCCTATCCTGTGAAGCGAAAAGTCAATGACGAGGAGGATTCTTCCATACAACTTATGTCGCAGCAAACAGTCATTGATGTGAAAGTCAACAAAAAGAAGCCCCGTGACCTACAAAAAGAAGCAGAGTGCAAACAAGAGATGGTACATAAGTTTAGCCTCCCTTTCTGTTTATAATTGAAATTCTTTTTCTTGTGACAAGATTAACCGCGTGCGAAATAAGCAGAAAATACGCGTTTACGGCGCAGACATCCCGCCTCCGATCGAGGAGTTTAGTGAACTATCTGAACGTTTCAAGATTTCACCCCAAATTATGAAAAACTTACAAGAGATGGGTTACGAAACTCCATCCCCTATACAAATGCAAGCTATTCCTCTCATGATCCAGGTAAAATGTCAAGCACATGATTTGTGTATGATGTTCTAATCATAGTATTGATTTGCGTTCGTACTGTAGAGACGCGAGATTCTCGCGTGCGCACCCACCGGCTCTGGAAAGACCGTTGCTTTCGTTATACCCATCCTTCATTTACTGGAAAAACCAGCTGACCGTGGTTTCCGTGCAGTAATTGTTTCTCCGACCAGGGAATTAGCACAGCAAACTTGGCGGTATTTATAAACCTTTGATGAAAATTCCAAGTCTCTAAATCTGATTCGGCTTTCATGTAGGGAGTGCATACGACTTTCGGAAGGAACAAAATTAAAAACCCACCTTATAACAAATGTTAGTAAGGCCATGAAAAAGTTCGCTCCTTCGTCAGATGGCAAGTTCGGTACGTCAGATTTTTTTAAAAAAGTTTTCCATTGGAATAACGAGCTGTTTCCCCTCGACTTATAGATATCCTTGTGACAACGCCAAATCGACTTCTATATATGTTAAAACAGGACCCACCTGGTATCAGCTTAAAAAAGTAAAAAAAATTACGAGAAATATTAAGAACGAAATTAAGGTGCATTTGTTATAGTGTCGAGTGGCTAGTAGTAGATGAAGCCGACAAACTTTTCGAAGAAGGACCAAAAGGCTTCCGAGATCAATTAGCCACAATCTACAAAGCGTGCGATAAAACGGGAGTTAAACGCGCGTTTTTCAGTGCGACCGTGGCTTATGAAGTCGAACAGTTTTGCAAGTTAGAACTTGACAACTTGGCCACAGTTTCCGTTGGACCCAAGTAAATTTTCGTACATAAAAAGATTTTTTAGTCTAACGTTAGAATCCTTTGTTTTCAGGAACTCAGCAACCGATATGGTTGACCAGCGTTTAGTTTTTGTTGGTAATGACGCTGGAAAGTTGGTGGCGTTTAGGAACTTAATTAGAGAAGTATGGTTAATATTGCTTTAGTATATTTTTCTAACGTTGGCCGAATTGTGCGCAGGGTTTAGAGCCACCAGTTTTGGTATTTGTGCAAAGCAAAGAGAGAGCTAAGGAGTTATTCAACGAATTGATCTACGACGGCATAAACGTCGATGTTATCCACGCCGAAAGACCACAAATAGAGGTAAATTGGAATACTTTTATGATTGAAAGTGTCCGTTCCCGTAATTATTGCCTGGATTCCCGTAGAGAGAGAACGTGGTGAGAAGTTTCCGGCTTGGCAAAATCTGGGTCTTGATTTGCACGGAGTTGATGGGACGGGGTATTGACTTCAAGGGAGTCAACCTCGTAGTCAACTATGATTTCCCTCCTAGTGCCATTAGTTATATTCACAGAATAGGTATGTTGTCTACTCTTTTAATAAAGCAGAATGTAATGTTGAATTTTTTTTTAGGACGTACCGGGCGAGCGGGCCGACGAGGAAAAGCTGTGACATATTTCACAGAAGGCGATTCAGTTAATTTGCGGAGGTAACGTAGGAAAGTTAAGAATCCAATTTTACATGCTACTATTCGTTCACTAGTATTGCGCAAGTTATGCGAGATTCGGGTTGTGAAGTTCCGGATTACATGTTGCAAATGCGCAAACCAAGTAAAAGGCAAAAGAAAGAGTTGCTGGTACGTCCACCGAAGCGACAGCGAATTTCTACGCAACCTCTGTCGGACGGAAAGAGAAAACGAAAGTTTAAGTAATATCCAACTTGTTAAGATTTGGACACAGATTTATCTGTAATAAATTGTCTTACAGGAAAAAACCTAAAGCTTCCACGACAGCGAAGGCGAAAAACGAAAAGGAAAGCTCGTGATAGTGTTTTGCCATGTACTCATCGAAATAAACCGTTTGTTACTTCGCATTTACAGCTTATTTCAAGGTGTAAAGAAAATTTGTCATGCATTCCTACCTTACAGCGATTGCTCTTTCCAATTACAATTTTGGTACAGACGAGGACGTCCATGGCCCCAGGGCATTTTCTAACGGGATTTTTTCTCCTTTTTTTACCTGCTTACAAAGTAACGCCCTCAGCGGCGAGTGTTCGAATGCTAGAAAGGGAACGAGTCCCATAGGTGTGACCGCACCCACTTACCATGCTACGCCATATGCAAATGCGAACTAGCGAACTGCAATGAAATGTCTCAAGCATCTTTGTCGTGATGCTTTCTATTTACGTGGCGTGTTTTGGAATACTTTGATTAGATTTGTGTACATATTATAGTGCGTAACCTTCCCCTGGGAACTGGTAAGCTACTAAATCGTTTAGATTTGAAGTTTAGTGGCCCCAACAACCCAATTTAATGCGAGCTAAACAAGTGTCAATCAACAGGTGTTAAATTTCTGCGAAACTCGTAGTGTTTATTTTCATTTCTAATTATGTATCTTTTATGTAAGATTTCTAGAGACTAACGCTTTTTTCTTTATCTACCTTACAGATTCATTATGGCATCTCAACCACATAATCAACCTCAGCAAGTATCCACCAAGTTACAATCTGCAATACCTCACCATGCCCCGCCAAATCCACATTCGCAAGCTCACCCATCCAATCACATGCGTATCGATTATCAGCGGCAGCCCACGGCAAAGAGTTATTCAACCACAGGAGCGTCAAATTACCCCGGCCCGCCGCCTTATCCCGCGTCCGGCAACATTCCCACAGCGATGAAATCGCATCCTTCGATGGACAAATCCAAGTCCCAACCGTCGTTGAAACAAACCACGGAAGCAGGGTCCCAGATACCACGCGAAGCGCCTTACTACTATTCACATTTAATTGATGGAAACAACCAGCAAGCGCCAACCAATCGCAAACCCTACGTTTCCCTGGGAGAACTACGTCACCCTGAATTCACCAAGCCTGAACGAAATGCGGAACCTCCGCTTCCTCGCCCAGTGTCCGCTCCATATAATTTGGGTGTCTTCCAGAACAGTGAAGACATGGGAATTAAATGGCGGGACTCGAACGACAATTGGAAAATGGACCAACCGCCCCCCAGCGAAGGAATGCGACAAAGCGAAGAAGAGTTGTTGAAACTGGGCCCACAAATCTTGGCGCGCAAAATTGTCGAGGGTCAGAGGCAGTTCGTTGCCCAGGCCTCTGAACTCCAGGCCCTCCGCGGAAGTTTCCAGCGACTGCAAGAAGACAATCAGGAGTTGCGTGACTTGTGTTGCTTCTTGGACGACGATCGACAAAAGGGCCGGAAATTGGCCAGGGAATGGCAACGTTTCGGTCGCTACACAGCTTCCGTTATGCGCCAAGAAGTGGCTGCTTACCAGAATAAACTGAAACACTTGGAAACCAAGCAGCAAGATCTGATGAAAGATAATCTCGAATTAAAAGAACTGTGTCTCTACTTAGACGAAGAAAGATCTGAAGTTATGCGAAGCGCCTGCCCACAGTGTGGACACGTCAGAGAGACGGATTTACCGTCAAACAGAATAAGTTTAAACGAAGATCGGGTCGGCGAAAGAAGAGACGATGGTGACGGCAGCTCATCCAGTACCAACCATGACGAGCCTTTGTCCTACAGACGGAGCAGACCAGCCTCAACCACAGTAGAAAACCCGCCTCGGCGTTCGTCCAGCCAGGAGCGGTTACTCGCAGAAGGCTTAGAGAGACAACGCTCAGCTTTCAGTGGTAAGCCAAGTGTAACTTTCTTGTTTCTCCGGAATAGTATGTCAAAAATATTACTAAGTAAAATAATATTATACATTAATATTTGATAATAAATGTTACTAATCCACTGTAGTCGTCGTGAGCCAAACGTTTTTAATAATCATTGACATGGAAAACGACACCAAGAAATGGCGAACTGGTCTTCGAAGGAGAAGAGATATTATAATATGAAATAATATTAGAAATATAATACAAACATAAAAAGGCTTTATTTATTTAATTTCAGAGCAAGTACTGCACTATGTGAAAACACTTGAGGCGAAGTTGACTCAAATCGAACAAGAACGCAATTTGCTCAAACAGCGCCTGCAAAGCCAAAACCAAGGTCCAAGTGAACCACTACCTCTTGGGCCGCGTTCTGCTCCAGCAACTTCAAAGTCCCGCCCTTTACAACCACCTCCGTACAACGCTTTACATCACCAAAGAGCAGTAGAGTTGGGAATAAGATCCGAACCTGACAGCGGAGGGAGTTTGCAATCGTTGAGCGAAGACGGCGAAGTGGCTCAGCTAAATCTTATTCCCAGGCCGGACGCGTTGACTCGAGCTTTGAGAGTACTTCACGTCAAGGAGCTCATGGACAACAATAGTGAAGACTTGATGCCATTACCTTCCCTTTCCAATGCACTGCCCACCAGACCTGCGAGATCCTTGGGAGGAACGCCATCTTACGAGTTGGAAGAAGGACTGGGTCAGCCGGACAGACTCGGCGAGAGCGAACGAGCCTTAGTGCACGCCATGTGCAATGTGCGTTCAATTGAAATTTTTTACTTACTTTACGAATTGGTCAACTGAACATATTTTTCTTCTGCTTAAGGTGGTTTGGCGTAAGCTCGAAGAAGCGCCTGTAAACTGAGATGCAATGCCAATCCTGAAGAGTGCCTGTTGTGTCGATTGAGAACGGTATTATGTAACATTTAACTACTTATGAATCACTTAAAAGCCCGTCCATTTGTTTACAACTATACTTGGGTACAAAACACGTCCGTCTTCTCTATGCAATAGATGTAGCCTTTATTATATTACTGTGCCAATAAAGGAATTTTTTATTACGAACTGCACATGTATTTGTTACATAGAATCTAAAAACCCCGACCCGCGAAGGAAAAACATGGGTTAAACACCGTAAAGAATAATTTGCCATTTTTTATGATTTGTAGATAAGTAGCTATACAATTTTCTCTTCGTCTCGTGTGCATACAAAAACAGAAAACCTGGACATATAGAAAAAGGACTACATAGTATATCACCAGAATTTTTTTCAGAGTGCAAAAATTGGGCAAGGCAGCAAATGGTCCTAGTTTTTTTGTTGGTTTAACAATTTCCCCACATTTCATGTCGCTCCGTTGTGAGCAAAAATGTGGACGTTTCACTGGCTTTCGATTAGATCTACGCCTAACAAGTGACATTTTTTTTACAATAACAAGACAGTACGTCCAGTAGTTTTCTTTGATATGCTATCAACATTGTCTCTCTATATAGAAAAGCTTTGGGGATTACAAGGTTTAAAAAGGAGTTCCATTATATAAAAAGAGTGAAAATTAACCTAACCTAATCGAATATAAACAAGAAAACCCAGCCTGATCCCGCCTAATTAATACCGGTATCATTCCGAACTACTTATGAATACGTAGTTAGAAAATATAAATAGGATCCAGTAACAAGGATTAGGAGTGATGTGCAATACGTTCCTTGCATGACTGGTAAAATGTTTTTTTTTTAATAGCCTTACTTGTTTTGTACCTAATAAGGTCACTGTGAGTGTCTATGGCAAATGAAGCAAAATAAAAATAGCAAAGGAGTACATAGAGGAAAACGAGTGATTTACTAGTTAGAAAGTTAAGTGCTTTTGGCCCTTAGCGACTGCAGCAGTTTACTATGGAAGTAGACAACTCGTGCAAGAGGGCCGGGTTAATCATCCTTGCCAACGTACATACACTTTGGCAAAAAAAAAATATCAAAATAAAATATAAGCGTCGAAGAAGCATGCCCCTTGAAAATCTTCTTTCGTTGCAAAAATTTATTACAATTAACAAACGATAAATGGTCTCCAAACATGCGATATAACCAAAGAAAATGAGGCTACTGATTTGAATAAAGATTAAATGCACCCCCAAAAACCAAACGAATTTAGCCAGGAAAGGTAGTGGAGAAAAGGAAGAAAAAAGCGTATCCGCGGTTGATTAGCTTGTCTTTTAAGGTTTTTTTCCCATTCTACGCTCGGATGAGTATCTTATTTACCCAATGATAACGATCTGTCCGATAATTTGGGCTCAAGTTGTGTCTCTGGTAACGGCCATGGGAAAACTTGCTCTGTGGGGAGGAGGATGGCGTGCACTTTTCGTAGGATGTTGGATAATAAAATGACGTAGGAGAACCATTACTAACACGGTTAAAATTGCTTCCGGAACTGACAGGAGGCGGGGAGTTGACCATGAACCAAGGAGACGGTTGTGGTGGGCTGTAGTAAGTCTTGGGAGGTGGTGGCAGGGGAGGTGAATGATACGTGTTTTTGTTGTAGCTATGATTAGTGTCAGCAAAGGAGCGCCTCGCTGTATACTTATTCGAGAGAGGGTCTTTCTTCTCCGTTGGGGAAAACTGGGATGACAAACCGGACTCGTGCTCTCCTTTGTCGGTCGACACGAAAGAAATGTTGAGAGCTTCATCTACGGGAGTTGAGGAGTTTTCCTTATTCCCGTCCTCAAATGACGCAACTGTATGAAGCGAGCCTTTGTGTTCCCCAAACCTTGATATACAATAATGAAGCATAATTCGGTCAAAAATAAAACATGTGACCCTTAATTTACCTGCACGTAACTTCCCGGGGATCTATCCATAGCGTTAATTCAATTGGAAGACCCAGCTCGGAGTATTTCAGGCCACATTCCGTGGCTGCTTGTTCTATTGTCGATTCCCGTCTGCTCCCTGCATTGATTCTAATACACCTGTAACCTTGGCCTTTGAAGGGTTTGTCCGGAAACCAGTGATTCTAAAATAGTACAAGAAAAACAGGTTAAATATGAATTATGTTAAGGAGACAAATATAGTTACCTCAAAACGCTTCTCTAAAACCACCTCCAATTTGGCTCTGAATTCTTCCACCTGATTTTCCGCGAGTTTACTTCCTTTGCTGATCAGGCGACTGAGAAATAAAGATGCTGCTGCGATTTCGCCTTTCATTGTTGGGCGAAGAATGGTTCAAGTTTGGCTGCAAGGAGAAATCGTTGAGAAATGTAATTACTCGACAGGACCACGGAATGAAACGAATGAATGAACAAAGAAACACGACGTGTGAACTGGTATGGCAACTTCCGTGAATGTCACAGAGCACAACTTCGCTGAAAGTTAAGAATTTCAATTTCGAGTGTGCCACTTCTGAAGTTCATGACTGACAAAAGAACTGAGAGATCTTTACCTGAAACTCACTCCAAATCACAAGTAATAGCCCTTCGTCTAGTTTCACCATACCTTGCCTTTGTTATGACATTCGCCTGTAGGTATCGATTTTTCGTTAGCGATATGAAAATTGTAGGGAGGAACTAACGAAATCGATTACGAGATATGATCGGTTACACTGCGCCATCTTTTCGACGCCATTTTCCAACGTGGTGAGGTAGGTGAAAATGTCCTGTCTATTTTAAGCGCTTGTAGTTTTAGAAATTTTGGACTTTGTTGCATCTCCTTAAGTATATAATTCATTGTGAGTGTGAAATCAAAGATAAATGGTCTTTTAAATATTTTTAGTTGCTTAAAAGTGCTTAAGATTTGTAAATTGTACCAAGCCGAAATTCGCCTCGAGTGCATGTTTTTACTTTAGTTTAGAACAGCGATATATCATTCTAACTCATGGCTTGGAAAATGTATCGTCTATTATCAAGATATCGCAATTTAAAACAGGTATAATAAACATATTTGCTTTTGTTTAGGTTGTAGTGGCACAATCACCATGCAGATCTTCGTCAAGACTTTGACGGGTAAGACCATCACCCTTGAGGTCGAGCCTTCAGACACTATCGAAAATGTTAAGGCCAAAATCCAAGACAAGGAAGGAATCCCCCCCGATCAACAACGTTTGATCTTCGCCGGCAAACAGTTGGAAGACGGCAGGACTCTTTCTGACTACAACATCCAGAAAGGTATTTTCGTTATATCTTAATTAGACGTGTGTACGGTTCTAATTGGCTGCCATCTCCTCATCTCTCTAACAGAATCCACCTTGCACTTGGTACTCCGTCTTCGTGGTGGTGTCATCGAGCCTTCTCTCCGTATTTTGGCCCAGAAATACAACTGCGACAAAATGATTTGCCGCAAATGCTACGCTCGTCTCCACCCTCGTGCTACCAACTGCCGCAAGAAGAAGTGTGGTCACACCAACAACTTGCGCCCCAAGAAGAAGCTTAAGTAAGCTGCAGGTTTTTCTCCAAAAGCTGTTTGTATGTTGTCAGCTTCTGAAAGAACGTGTAAGCGGGCAATACAGCAACTGTCTAATTAAATTCCAATGACTTTTCCATATAAATCTTCGTTGTATTATCATTACTCTTATAATTATAAAAACGTCCATAGTACATGTGTCACAGTCTCGTTGGTAAGCACAGCAGTTGTTCAAGTACTTGGGTCATAAGTGGTCTTTTCTTTTTCTCGTCCACACACTTGAATGCCGAAGAGTGTAAAGATCGTGCGGTCTCCTCATCCAAAGGCTCGAGCCGTGGGTCGAGCATCGTTAAGAAGTCTTTTTCATCGCAAACCGCATCAACGTGTGAAATTAAGTCGTTGCCTTCCCGGTCCTCGGAATAAGGCGGTAGACCCGTTAGTAACTCCAACAAAATCTGAAGAACGAAAAAATAAGTCCGGATCTTTCCGCAGTTTTATCCACTTACAACACCGAAGCTAAACGTGTCTAGTTTAACTGACACGTCGCCCCGGAAAGCTTCTGGTGCCATATATGCTGAAGTTCCCAGAACGTTAGAAGTCATAGCGAAACTTTTGGATTTGCCACTGGCTCCCGTTCTTATTAAGCCGAAATCCCCTAGCTGGGATGATAAAAAAGGTACGTAGTATCATAATAAGAGTTCCCTTCTTGACGTAATTAATACTTTGGGGTTAAAATGTTCGTCAAGCAGGACGTTAGCGCTTTTAACGTCACGGTGAACTAAAGGCTTTTCTCCGGAAATATGCAAATGAACCAGGGCTCTTGCTACTCCTTGACTCACAGTGATACGTCTTTGCCAAGATAAGGGTTCTTTTCCATTCTAAATGAAAACTAGCATGCTTAGTAATTCAAATCGCCAACCAATTGTGCAAACGTCTTCTAACTTACATCACAGGCTAAGGCGGATTCTAGCGAGCCGTTAGGCATGTACCCATAAAGGAGACAACAGTCTGGTCCATTAGCTGAATATGCTAATAACGGCAGTAGATTCTCGTGACAATACCTAAGAGAAGAGAGGAAAAACAGTTGCAGTCAAAGCTTCCAAGTTTCCTGGTTACAAACGAACTTGGACATGGTTTCCACCTCTGTTTTGAACAGACGAGGCAGATCGACGTCTAACTCGATTTTATGCGTATGGAGCCGCTTTACAGCAACCTCGTCCGGTAACTGAGGGATAAGACGTTCCCCCTTAAGTAAGTTAACACCCAAAAATACAGAACCGAAAGCTCCACTGCCTAGCTTGCGGCCACCGTCAGCGAAGAGCTCGGAATGAAAACCGTCGGTGACTATTTCGAGCTCGTTGTAAGAAATGTGCGGCAAAAGTGTATCGAAAACGAGGCCGGCATTGTCGTTCGAATCGCGAGATGTATGAGCTGCCCCACGCTCCTGTACCAGTGGATTGGTTGCTTCTCTGATGTTGCCGATAGTCCATGTCATAGTGTTCGTGTCCCACTGAATTTGACTGGGAAAAGCCGGCTGCATTTCTAAATCAGCTGGCGTTATAATAGCCGCTGACCCATGCTCAGGCCGTGCGTTCGGACTGCCTGTTTACACACATTTTAGCTGTAGTACAATACGGAATGATTTCATACCTTTCAGCACTTCCACTGTTAGATAGTCAGCGGCTTGATAATGTCCAATTTGAATAAGTAGTTCGATAAAATCGTTCAGAGTCGGTCTGCATTTCCCGCTTGTTCCCCATTCATCGATTAAGATGTCAAATCCAGGTCGTTTCTGTTTCAGGCTGGCATCTTCAATCAACCTAGTTTAATTAAAGTTTGAATCTCAGTTATACGAGAACAGCAAAATCCTAACCTTATATCTTCCGACGAGTATTTGTACAGCCGTGTTCCGTTACTATTGGATGAAGGAATGTGTCCCATGAAAGTTTTCCAGGAATTTCCGATGTCTAAGAGATAGGCCAGTCTCATTCGAATGCTCACGGGAAGCTTCCTGATTTCTGTGGATCTAGACAACGCCAGGGCGTCAGCAACAGGTGACACAACACCATTCATCACTCTTTGTCAATCCCACTTATGAGGGAATATTTCTGATGCTATTTCGAGTGTGCTGCGGCGGCAGTGTTTTGAAGTAGAAGGGAATTCACGTGCGTGACAAACTGGGAGGGAGCCAACGTGAAAGGGGCGTTAACTACGCTTAGTTAAAAGGCCCAGTGAAAACTTACCTTGTGCCCCGAAACTCGCAAAAGTATTTTTTTTCGTTCGCCGATGATCCAGTTTAATGCTGTTATCTGGAGGGTAATGGGTTTGAACCTCATTAAAAAAGGTAAGCATTTTTTTGCGTCCTTTGTTCTGAACAATGTTTAAAGCAAACAGCTTACGTCAAATTTCTTCTATCAAGGAAAAGGTAATTAATTAATTAGTTTCTCTCGTTGGACTCTTATTTTTGTAATGTATTTAATATTCCGTTGCATAGCCGTACATTACTACGTGTTGATATTACGTAGAAAGTTATAAATGCATTTTAACTTCCGTGAGAAGGTAGTAGGCGCGAAAAATCACCTGTTTTGCTGCTCTAATGGCGAGTTCCATTTTCAACACTGGTGCGCACTGAATTTTTGCATACACTGTGTTTCAAAAACTTCAGTTTTTGAAACACATTGCTGTGATTCAAAAACTTGGTGCGCACCAGTGTTGCAAATGGAACTCGCCATAAGATAGCGTGATATCCTGGCTGTTAGGCAAAGGATCATACAAAAGGAGTTAACTTTCTTGTGCACAGGTGGCGTAAAAGGGCGGCTGCGGCTGATTATTTCAAATAAAACTGCTTCATATCTGATTTTCCGAATTATTCCGAATTAGGAGGATTGAGCTTATGTGCTTTAAATTAGTTTAAGTAGATTCGAGCCTTTTTGAAAGCAAAGGTGTATTGAATGCCCTTTGACAGGTATCCTGAACTTGTCTTGGATTAAATAATGCTACAGCTTGAACAATAAGGTGTGAGAATTATTTCAAACGTCTAGTGTCTACAAATTCGTTCCTCGCGGAGCTTCGCGAAACGACGCGCCCAAATGCGTGATTAGCATTTGGGGATTGGCAAACCTGTTTCAAATTTGAAAACTGGGCTTTTTGCCAATATGTGCCAAGTAGTGCCGAATAGGACCCGCGTCAGTTAAGTCGGTGGTTTTTAAACGGTCCTTGATTTGCGCATTGACCTTCCCTTCTGGCTTGTTCAACCGTCAAACTTCATCTCGAGTTATTACACCTGCGGTCTCGTCTGCACTGCTCCCAACGCAGAAAAGAATACCCGGTAAAGTCAACCGAAATGCCATAGCTTTCCTCCTTCTTTTTCTCTCCTCCTTCTACTCTAGTTTGGGGATGACGCCATCTCCTACAGCCAAGTACGTCCATCCCCGTGCCCGTTATCAACTTCAACGGCCATAACTGGTCACTACGGGGGCTACGTTTCTGGATAAAGTCCATTGTATCCACTCTGTTAAGCGTCGGGCCGCGAATCGTTCACATGTCCGCCCGTGCCATAACCTTTTTCTTTTCTCGTCGTCTCTTTCCTCTCGATAATTGTGCATATATTTTTGGCTGGCACATGAATGTGCCTTGATGCCCTTGCGGCCGGGCAAGGTCCATTAGATTGTAGGAGTGAATTCCAGGCCTGCTGGGACGAAGTGGTTCGGGAAGAGCAGAAAAGGAGAAGCTGCTCTGCTCGGCACGGGCTGCAGGGTCCTTTTTATTGGTGAAAGTCCCAGAACACGCGGCAGGCGTTCGTATTGATCCTTCCTGGAGCTGAGCGTTGAGGACGTCGGTGGCGTCGGCTTGTCTTTTGAGAAGGGGGAAAACCAGCAGAAGAGACAGCAGAAGACGACGACGACGGCGACCATAGAAAGGCTCCTGCTGGTGCTTACTGCATCACTCCAGTTGAGGTGGATGGGTAAGAGGAGTTCGGGGGTCCCAGACCAACGAACGAGCGTAGGGTGGCCCGGGCCAAAAGGAAAAGCCCAGAAACACGGAGCTGAAAGTCAGGATTCCGAGATCGACCGTTGAATGGTGGTGCGAAGAGTTTGGCCTGCTTCTGGCTTTGACTGTTGCCTCTTAACTTGACCTGACAGTTAAGTTGAGCTAGAGTAACAAGGACCAGCTTCGCATAACTACCACATTGTGAACCTGGCTGAAACGTCGTACAACATACTTGGGCTGTACCGCATACCGACAACAGCGTCCATGACGTCCATATCTAGACTATCCTCCCTTAAGCCTAGGTAGTTAATTATCAGACTACGAAAGCAACAGACTGGAATGCGTGAGAGGGGGGAAAAAAGGTACAGAGAAGACTTTCTCAGCGTAAGAAAGAAGACGATAGAAAAAAAAGACCGTCACTTCAAACCGTTAAAGCAAACACGCGCGAAAGCTGAAAAGATGCCTATAGAGTGCGGGGATCTTGAGAACTTTACGTGACCGCTGTGGAGTGGTTTCGTTATAGCCCAAGTGTGTTTTATCTGTATTGGAGATCGAACACAAAAGGAGCAGCAGGGTTAACTAGAGGAAAATTGGCGGTATCGTTGACCTTCGGTAAATGGCAGGTTGACAGGTTCCTATTATGAATGTGCTCACCCCTGCTGCAGGTATTCGCTGTAGAGCGCCGCGATTCCCCTCCGTTCGCCGCGTCAACTTGTGCATATTTCGTGTCCTGTAGCAACAGCGGTCTACGAGAACCAAACCGTGCCCGTATGGGCTATAATGGAGTTGCTACGTCCGTGTACACACATCTCGCGATGGGCGATGGGTTTTACGAGCTCTTCCTCGGCAGGTGCGGGGAACGTTGGCCGTTTTCTGATGATGAATAGCATGCTCTCTGCCGAGTTTTCTTGTGTGCATCTTTGACACAAGGTCCGATGCTTTTTCGGCTGAGGCCTTTTGAGTTCAGCGGGCGAATTGCTGAGCGTCCCAGCGAGGGATGCTCACATATTTCTTCATTTTGAGGCGTTCACATAAATTAAGTATATAGTGCCGCGTGGAAGTCTTGAACTTGCTCGCGTTGCCAAGTTCTGCAGAAATTCGGAAACAAATCCCTAGTCCAGCCCCTTTTTTTAATGTTTGACAAGTGTATATTTCAGATGCAAGAAACGTGGCGGAAATGTGTTACGCTTTCTGTCACCCACAGTGTACGGTGGGAAAAATAAATAAATATACGTTTGAGTGGAAATGGGGGCGGGCGATGAGGAAAACTTGAAATTTGGGAGCAACAACACATTCTACCAAGCTTGATTTCCTTCCTTCCTTCCTACTCCAGCTTGGTGGCAGTTAGATTTTTCTTTTCTTATGAGAAGCTTGGCATTCTACCTGGGATTCTGCAAAGAGCTGCATTCGGAGGAGACTGAGCGAGAGATACGGAGGCGAGAGAAGGAGTAGCAGAGAGAGAAAGAGAGAGGGAGACAGAGTGAGAGAAAGCGAGGAAGAGAGACAGCTGTGAAAATCGATGCCAGGGCTTTTCGCTTGGGCTGCCAGTGCTGCTCCTGGCTCTGTGTTTCCGCTGTGCTCGGCTATACTTACAACGAGGTTCCCTCTTTGCATTTTCAGTGTGAGGAACATGGGGAGAATAAGGGAGGCGTGGTTCAGGTGTGAGAGACTTGATGCAACAGCAACAGCAAGCTAGATTGCGAGGTGCTGGAACCGGAGGTAGGAAGTGTGGGTAACAGCGCACACAGATCGTAGATACTCATTGCATTCGGGCTATTTTAGGAAACTGGAGCCGATTTGTAAACGACTCCAATCGAAAAGCAGTCAATCCTCGAATACGGAGAACTCACAGAAGTCGGACCCTCTGTAACGTTAAATGTCGGAGTACGGGTCTGAAATGGTTTTCAATGTGTTTATTTCTCTAAAAATTCCAGTGTCAGATACACAAATACAAATTCTTTATTTTTGTTTTTGTAGCTCAAGTAATCGATACGATATGCGCATCGAATACGACATGTATCTCATAAAACTATGAGCTCATCTTTATTAACGTCATCTACCCATCAAACGAAGTCGTAGTTTTCTAGGGTTTCGGCTAAAATGTAAGAAGAAAAATAAGTACAAAATTTAAAACGTAAAAGTGAAGAAACTGCCAGAAATTGAAATAGTTTGTTAGTTTTAGAACCGGGGAACCACAGCAAAACTTCTCGCATTAATTGACCATAATGTATCACACTCGAGATTTGCTGATCCTTTTCTTGCAACAATAAAACAAACGCCTTCATGTGTCGCTAACAGGCTTCATAAATGCTCGCAACATTTGTTGCTTGCGAAATGCCTTTCAACGTCAACGGCGCCCACCGGGGGCTGAAGTATTTAAAGGGACTAAAGAACTCGATGGAATAAGGCTGTTTATTTTAAAGTTTTAGTAGTAATTTTCTAATTAAGCAAATTTATAGGATCTTGTTATCGAACGAAATTTGTAGATCTGTAGACCTATTGGAACAAGGTAGTAAAATATTATCCTATCTCATTACTTGTGCGATTACTTAAGGGTAAGAATTTATTGTTTTATAGCGTATTCGCATTTTTAAAGATAATTATCACTGATACTCGAGGCGAAACCAGAAACGACAACTCTTTTGAGCTAAGTGAGTTCTCATGTAAGGTGGGGTCCTCATAATTTGGCGTTTTGCTCCAATTTATTCTTAATGTGGAAAGCGCGTTCTGTTATTATCTACCTGGCAGTCACGCCAAATTTAAATAAAGCTGGTTGAACGAGAACATTATTGAAGGTAAGCTACGGTACCTTCAATAGACGCTTTGGCGTAGTTACGCATATGTGATAGCTTTTCAACCCAATAGTCCATTATATTCACGAAGGTCGTGAATTTAGTCACATGGTGGTGAACATTTGCAAAAGAAAGGGTGATAATTATTCCTCTAGAAAGTTTAGAAGTATAGGTAATATATTCTCCGAAATCTAAGATTTTTCTCGACAAGAGGTCTGCCGATGCGGTTGTCACCTGATATAGGTATGACGTTTCGCGAACTTGCAAATTTATTAAAGGGAGATAGAAAGACAAGGAGTGGAGGAACCCCATGGATTTTTTAAAGAAAATATCCTAGGGGTGTTACAGCTAATTTTTTGGCGTCCTTGAAGTGTCGGAAAGAAAAAGTTCGGAAACCGTTGCATTACAAGGGAGGCTCCTATTTGGGTAAGTGCAAAATGCACCTGTAACTTCCGATTATACTGTATTTTTTTATTTTCAAGTTTCCCAAGGTTCATTCTCTTGTAGCGCTTAGCCGGTTACTGCATATAAAAGAAGCGAAACTGTTTTTTTGTATATTTTAAAAATGTGACGTTCGCGCTTTTTACTTTGCGTTCTTTTTTGTCCTGACAAACCGCTTAGAATGCATTAGTAAGAACAGGTTTGTCAAACGGCTCAGCTTGGGTCATATTCTTTTAGACTTATCATTTTACCACCAATTTAACGAGATTAAACTGTACAGTAGCTGACCGTAGTTACTACAGCAGAAAGATTCAACAAAACGTTGTTAGCTCTCCATTCGTTTTTCAAATAAAGCTAGCCTAGTCATGTAACTCACTTCGTTGATTCTGAAGCTAAGTACCCGAAAGTAACAGATGTACAAACCAGAAGCTGCACATTAAGATTGCGTTCCCCGTTTTTTCCCTTAATTAGTGGTGTAATCTCTTTCTCCGTTCTTTCCAACCGTCAATTACGTATGCTAGTGAAAGTAGCTAAGGTGTTTATTTGTCCCGTCTACCTCCTTCGCTTTTTTATGATAAAAATCGAGACGGAGATGCAGAGCAGAAAAAAAAGCAGAAATGGTGTGCTGGAGGAGATGAAGGTTACTGTGTTGTAGCATGTAAAAGGGTGGGCAAAGGAAGCCGTGCTTCTATTGGAGCATTCGAATTTGAAAAGACCAGGTTGCTTTGCCAGGCGACGATGTTCTGCAGTAGCAAGCACGAAACTCTTTGAGTCTTATATAAAAAGGGACCCCCACATCAATGAATAAAGAAGTTTCAAATGTCGTTCAGTGCGAAATACAGGCACGCGTCTATTTAAATGAACTATTGAGCTCCCGGGCTGTGTGTAGCCGTATGTATGTACCATTGGTTCTTGGGTAGAAGATAGCATAGTACTTCGCAATCCTCCCTACGCCTTAGAAAAAGGAGAGAAAAAAAAGAAGTAGGAAGAGAACTGTACAAGCACCTTTTTTTTGTAGGTGGTATCTTTTAGCATCTTTTTTATGTGACAGGTGCGGACCCAACTAAGGTCGGGTAAGAATGTATGGCCTCTGTATTTAGCATAACTTGCACTTTTTGTTGAAGAATGGTGAAACCCTGCTGTCGTTGTGTAAAATCCTTGTGTCCGTTTAGCACCCATTAGGAAAAAGAGCGCGTCTAGGTCGCTCAGTAAAAGGAGGCTACATTTATTCCCCCCTGTGACATTTTTCTTGGATTTCTGGGCTGCTTCTCTTTTTTGTTTCGCGGACGTAAATTACCGCACAATGCGTCTTCAACATGTTTAGTTACTCCTCGGGTGCCGTGCGACTTGGCAAAGAGGGCGGGGCAATTCCTATATCTCTTGGAGTGCCCTTCTTTTAGCCGGTGGCGCAGGGCGGGGCGTGTCGGTGTCACGAGTACGCAAGCAAACGCTAGGGGACCCTGTCAGCGTCTGCTTGGCTAGTGAGCGCCTCACGCGGCCGTTTTTGAATCTGCGCGAACGCCAGGCCAGCCCCAAACGTGCGGTCCCGGTGTCCGACTGTGGCAGTTGGAAACAAGCTCAGCTCGTGACGGTCTTGACGCGCTGTGATTCCTGGCGAGCTTCGGTGGAGCGGCTGTTTCCCCATTCTCCACCTTGGCGTCAATGATCATTACAATTTACCTGATCCCCTTTTTTTCTTGACAAACCGGCAGTGAACTCGTTCGCCAGTCTGGCACAACCCCGGGAAAGGAACCGTTTCGTTTTCTGTTCAATCCCAAGAAATGTGGAAATTTGGCGAAAGCCTTTTATAGAGCGTAGCCGTACTCAAGCGTCCCCTCGTTGCTTTTGAATACAGTTTATAGTGGTTTCGTGTTGAATGGTGGGCTTGGACGCAAACAAGTCTCAGGTGGTTTGTTCCAAAAGTGGAGAATTGAAAGCAGAAAAATCTTGCTTACTTATCCATTAAGTGCGGGTGCCCCCCTTTTCTCTCAATTGGATTTTGATAGTTTCGATTCACCCCCTACAAACACAGGTAAAAGTCAACACCACTTCGCACACTTTCCAATTCTATTGTACACTTTTCAGTCACCACCACTATTCTAACATTTCAAAAATTAACCCTTAACATGTCAATAAGACATTAGTATATTTTTAAGCATTATTCGGTTTTAAATTCGGGGACATTCGAAAAATCCTACCCGAAAGGTGAATTATACCATAATCTCCGTAAACAACTATCATAACTTGTTAAAACGCTTTACACGAATTTTTCAATGTATGTGAGAATATTTCAAGTGTTCAAACTGAGGAACTGTTATGGAGCCATATTTTGGCGGTTAGCTCGCGGCAGGTTCCCGGCAGCGCTTGTGGTTATACAGCATTGGTAGAGTGAAGTCGATGGCCGTGGAGCAACGTTTCTGCCTGTCTGTGGTTGAGGTAGTTCAGGTTTCAGGTCCGTAGAAAAGGGAAAAGAGAGACCATGAGAGAGAGAGAGAGATTCTGCTCCTGGACCAGGTTGGCTTTGGCCTTCTTCGTGAACTAGCAAATGGCGTCTTGTAGAGGGACTTTTTACACCTCTCCTGCTTAACTTCCTCTCCTCTCCCTTTCGTTCGCGTCGTTACCTTGCGTTGGGTATCGCCCCACCACGCAACTTCCACTACCCACAGCATCAAGGTGAAGGCTCTCCCAGGCTCCGCGTTCCGGCATACCATCACGAGAGGAAAACCTTAACCGTCCTCTTGTGTCATGCCCTATGATGAAAATGGTTTCTCGCCTTGTTGGATGCCCTCCTTAACTCAACCTTTAATTGCAGGGCTGTAAGTGTGGGACTTTTACGTCCAGTTCAGTCCGTCGCACGAAAGACAAGCAGGGGTCGCCGATTTTTCTGAACGGGTGACCGGCAAGTTAAAAGGCTGTCTGTAGCTTCGAGGAATCTGTGAAACGTATGCTAGAAGCTTGTCAACTAGGGCTATGGTTGTCAACCTGATAGGTATGTCTATTGTTGAGAGTCAGGTGGGGGTGAAGGGGTAGAGCAGTGGGTGGGAAAGTGCGGATTTTTAACGGGAAGCCGGCGATTAGTTTCCGTGTACGTTGAGACCGTCTTTTTGTGTGTGTAGTCCTTTTTGTGAGAAAATCCCAGGTGGAGTTTTACCATAGCAGTAGCCGTAAATGGGTCAGGAAAAAGAGTTACTTTTAGTGGTCAGCCGGGATAGTTACCAAAGAAACATTTGGGGGAGCTGGGAACACAGCACAAGGATCTGGAACTGTCCCATAGATTACCTGACAGAAACACGGGGTGGAACGATAGCATTTTTGCGGAAAAACGAAGCTTGAGCAAAAGAGAGAAAAACAATAGATGAATGTCGTGTAAAAGTATTCTTGGGGAAGTTTGGGGTTGTCGAGGGCGAGGAAAGTATGGGGGGGGGGCGAAAAGTTATCCGAAGGTGTTGTTTAGGGACGGAGGCGGAGTACATTGCTTAGTGTTGCTCGAGTGGTTTATGGCGTGAGAAAACGAGTGAAAAAAAAGGAGAAAGAAAAGGAAGTCTGTAGTGTCACCTTTGTAACTTGCGCCGAAGAAGAAGAGTCCTGGCCAGCGTGTGGGTTTCTGATCTATGATCGGTGTTCTCCAAGGCGAAGGCAAAGTGGAGCGTCAATGGCCTTTTAGTCTCCCATGTGTTTATTTATCGCGGATCATCATCATGGATTATCATCTGGGGGGCTTGCAAACACTTTTCTCGAGTGGTCTATTGGTGTTAACAGTGTGCTCTTTTTGGGGTGATTTCCTGGTATTGTATTCCTAACATGGTATATATCTTTCTTGGGGGGGGGGGGGAAGAAAATGCACACACAATAAAAATAAAGGAAATAAAAAGCAAACTTTGCTCTAAATTAATGAATTTGGCCCAGTGTGGGGTGGAACACATACACAGCATTGCAGGGAAACACTTGGAGAAGAAGGAAATTGGTTTCCCAGGGGCTTGCGGGTTAATCTGGGGGGTTTATTTGCTTTTTTATGAGATTGCTGGCCGACCTTTTAGACTCGTATTTCTTTCCGAGTGAAAGTTCTTTGCCTTATTGCGCTTAGTCTGGCCGGCGTTTCTTTGCGTTTAAATTAAGGAGCCGTTTTCGCGGGGGGGGGGGGGGAATGAAGTCCAGTAAACGTAAAACGTAAATAAATAAAGAAAATCCCAGAAGATACGGATCTGACATTGGCGGAAGATTCGCTTTCCGTATAAGACTTTCGGATTTTTTCTCCCCGAATCTCAAAGATACGGTTAGATGCGACTAAGGAGTAACGTGCTTTGAGTGAGCCGATTTGCTGCACGGACTGACGTTCGTCATTAGTGACGCACACTGCTGTGTGTGTGTGTGCATAACGTAGGTCTGGTGTACAGCTTTTCTCGTGATCGAGATCGGATACAACAGCAAATTAGCGTCAAAGGGAAATCAGCCTATGCATGGGTAAGCTTCTGTATGTGCGCTTAGAGCAGAGACGTCTTTCCGGTCGTTACTGTCGAATGCGGTTAAGTCAAAACCTATACTTTAGTGGAGCTTAGTTGATAGGGATCTTATTATCTTACGCTTACATTGCGGTAACGTAGCTCGTGGCATGAGGTTTAAATTTTCTTTAATATTTTTCATTTTAATAAGTTTCATAATAAGTTTCATTTTCCTTGCCCAGGGTCCATAGAGTCAGTGGCCCGAAATGAAAATAAAAGAAAAAGAAAAAAGAATCGTATGGAAGGTATTGAAGGTATAGGAATATATTTTCCATCGATGAGGATTGCGGATTTGGGGAGTACTGAGCCACTTGGCTATAACGAGATAAGACGTACGTCCAATTTACGTTGTATCGGTTAGAGCTAGAAAGAAATAATGAGGTGTGCGAGACATGTGGAAAGTTCAAGAAGCACGTCTAGGGTTGGGGGAAGTCGTCAGTCGGCTGGATTGTAGCTAATAAGAGCTCATCATTGCCCGAATTGTACGAAAATGTGAGGTGGCGACCTTTTTGTGGCTTTCCTTGCTATTTCAGCTCAGCCCACATGAAGAGAAATCAAGATGTCCTCATCAACTGACAGAAATGGTAAGAAAAGATAACGAAAGACACTTCGTTCTCACAAGAATGTTCAAATGTTTGGTCTGGGCAATGTAGTTTCACTGTGAGCGTCTGATTTGCAGTAGGAGGCCAGTGTTGTCAATCCGGTTGTGTCAGGTGGCCATGGATGTAACTTTTTCAAGAACGGTGTGTGTTTTTTGCGTTGCTTACGTGTTGGAATTCAAGTTTAATTCACGAGTATTACGAGTACAACTTGTAATGATCCACCCAAAATAAGTGAAGTGCAATTGCGCTCAACGAAAGGCAACTCCCTTTCTGTTATTTTGTCTTAGCACAGTTTTCGAGCGTATTTCTAACACTACACATTGTCAGTCAATTTTTTTTCCTTCAGCGGCGCATTAAAACCACATTAGTTGACAGAATTAGAGTTCACGTACGTGGTAATAACGGTCCTCGATTTCGGAAAATAAGTCGTCACCGAATGATTCTAACGTTTCATTGTTATCATCAAGTTCATATTAAACCTTCCTTAAATGCGTGCCTTATGGATGACAGTTTAGCGAGGAATCCCACGTAAAGCGATGCCGTAGTTCTTAAGAGAATACGGAATTGACCCGCGAATGCGGAGGACGCTGTGCTGAGCTTGTCCTGTGCTCGAAACCTGAGCACTCATTAGTAAGCCTGCGTTAGGGACAACTTACAGTGAATCCGCAATTCTCTCCACCTTCCGATTTGTCAACAATTCTCAGGCCCAAATTATAGGACAAGATTCGAATTTTGCTTACACAATATTAGAAAATTAATTTTTTACCCTCGAAATTCTGATCATTCGCAAGTTTCTTAAATAATGACGAGAAAAAACTCAGTGTACTACGTTTATTTGACTTAAGGCCCCGGTATGCACAAAGCCCTTATGGGCGAATAACATTGGAAGATTTCAGACACCATAATTTTAAAACGGTCAAAATGTCAAAGATATTGTTTCGACAGTAAAGTTGCTATTAGAGATGAATAGTACACAACATCGAGTTTTTGTGAAAAAGGAGTTTGATAAATTTGTAAACTTTGACTGAATGTGTGCTACTTTCTTATAATACAGAAAAATGGAAATCGGGCAATGTAGTGCACTAGCTCTGATTTTTTTAAGTTTTATGATACAGAGAAAAAAGAGATCTGTTTGGTAGTTTTTGTGATATTGTGTATGAAATTTCAAGGTTTTGTTTGATTTTATTATGCTTTACCGCTATCCAGAGTTTCTGTTCGACTTCGTTTTGCCTGTGTTATGTCACTTGAGCAGACCTACCTTCTAAGAATAAAAGCGTGTCCCTATCTTTTATTTTTTAAAAATTTCGCAAGTTGTGTATACCGGGGCCTTAAGTCGGCGCACTGAGAGCCGTTACGTGTATACAGCAATGTCTTGAAGGTGGGTGTGAGATCCTCCAGAACCCATCGCTCGCGTAAAATGGGACTTAATTATACACACAGCACGCACTGAGCTATCTTTCTGCGAGATTTTTTCGGAGAAAGAATTAAAGAATGGGTAGGATGAAAAACGATTGGGGCGCAAATGGCGACAATAACGTAGGTAGTTAGAAGTGCTTTCGAATGGGGTCAAAGGGCGCGGTATCTTTTGCTCGTCCTCGGGAAAACCTTTTCGCAGAGCAGGGCCCCGACTCCTGTCCTGCACTTGCTCGCTCCACTTGCCCTGAAATGACTATGCTGTCGAAGCCGTTTGACACCTTGTAATTCCCCTTGAATACTTGTTCGTACGCTCGGACGGAAAGTGTTCAACAGGTTCGGGGAGGTAAGTAGCTAGTTAAATAGGGAGGGAGAGCCAAGGGTCTATTAAATCCGCGACTGAGTTTCTATTAAAGAGAAGCAAACGGACGGTTTCTTTTCCCGGGCGTAGCATTCACAGCTAATTGTAAAGAAAATTAGCGAGCCCGGCAGATTGTGCGGCTCCAGCGACGTTTCCAAACGCAGTCAAGGATGAAACAAGTTTGGCGAGTTTGAGAAATCCGCAACGGTTTTTCGCCTCAGCGTCACGCCGACTCGCAATGCCGTTTGTTCAGCGCCCCCCCCCCTCCCCCCTCCCGAAAGCTTGCACGCCGTTTTCCGGCTTACGCAGTTTGAAAACTGTTTGAATTTCTTTTCTGCGCGCAGTGTTTATGGAGGTAACGTTTTGTTGCAGACGCTCATGACTTGGCAGTTACCAACAGTGAAATTTTGGCATCAGCGTAGCCCGGAGACTCGTACACCTAGACTCAGGTGGCAAAGGGGAAGCCCGGCAACTAAGTCCGCGGAGCTTGATGACAGAACGCGCTAGACGGGTGTTTTCATACGTGTTGGTCGGTGGAGGAGTATGGGTCACTTAAAGAGGTGAGACGAAAGGGAAAAAGGGACAAAAAATCCGTTGAGTTTGACGGTCTTAAGTAAATAAGCCAACACAGGAATGAAAGCCCGCATTTTGAGCCTTTGTTTGTGAACGTCGAAAGTCATTGGTTGTCTTAGTACCTGCTTGTCAAGCACCTTTAACGAATTTGTAGATGTGGTGACAGAGACGCTTGGGCCGTTTTTTTAAAAAAATATTTTTCTAGTTCTTATGCTTGAAATACCAGGGAGGGCAGTCAGCTTAAACAAATAGACCGTTGCTGGTTGTCTGCCAAGAAGGTTCAGGTTTCCCCTTCACCGTAGACGTAGAGAGCGAGGTTTTCCGAAACTTCTCGGCACTGGTGCTTTTGTCTTATTTTTTTATTTTTTATTTTATTCTTTTTTAAAAAAGCTTTTCCCTTCAAATGTGTACCTGCTGGGTATAACGTATCGTGCGTGAACTTGGCCTTGGTAACGGTCGTTACAGGAATTAAACGTCCGTAGTCCTTTTTTGGGGTGTGTTGATGTGTGTCTAGTCGGAGGAAAATCAGTGGACTTAATAGAAAGTAAGCCAAAAACGGCTTCAACGCCCTTTAATGTCTATTTTTGTGCCAAGATGAATAGCGGATCGCTCTTCGGAGTAGGAGGAATTACGGGGAAGTTGTGCGAAAAAGGGGCAAGAAAGAAAAAGTGTGGCGCAAACACGCCAGCCCTTTCGAACAGCACGTCACCTTCGCTTGATTAATTATGAGGGTACCATACGAGAGTGAGCCTCTCCAAACTCCCTCCCGAAGCGACCTACAACAACACATTTCGGCGACACGTCTTGATTGTTGACGCTGGATCTCCGTGCAGCTCACAGATTTTCTAAACAGTGGCTGGATGGGGGGTTAGGTGGGGTTAGGGTTTGTAAAGAAAAACCATAGGGGGTTGCTCTCATTAGTCCAGGTTGTTGTTATGGCAAATGGTCGCACGTTTCCTCCTATCACAGCTTGAATATACCACGATTTTGTGTGTGTTCCAGCGGGTATTGGCTTTACCATATACCTTTAGTTAGCAGATGTTGGCATATCGAATGGTTTATATATAGAAAGGGTTGTAAACAGGTATCCTGTAATGGCCATGTTCCGGAATCCCGGTTACTAGACAGAGACAGGCGTGGTTGATAATAATGTGGTATAATCGTTGTTTTGTAATTGTATTTGTTACGTGAGGTCCTTTTGTCAAGTGATTACATTTATTTGGTTCGTTACGACTGTAATGTATTTTGTTTAGAGAGAACAGTGTGAGTAAAGATCGTTACAGCCTCTGTGTTGTGTGTAGTCTAGTTTTGTTTTCCACATTTGGATAGACTTTTGTAAGGAGTTAGAACAAATAATAATAATAATAATAATAATAATAATAATAACATTGTCGTGAGAAGAAAATACAAAGTTTACAATAAATACAATAGTACTCTACATTTTTTTATTTCTGTACGCAATCGATTTTCGTGGCAACGAGCTAAGCACACGCCGTAAGAAAATAAAAAAATAAAGTATAATAGTAATGAGGGATATCAATGTTCAACGTTTTGGCAGGTGGACATATCAATGCGCTCATTTACAATGTACAGTACACTATATTCCCGCATTTATAACTTCTTTTACGTTATAAATGTATACCTTCGTTTTTGTTGGCAGAGTGATACCTATGCTTGTAATCAATTCATTTAATCACGATGCCACGCTGTGAAATTGTACTTGCCTCGTACTTGGCATTTCGGAGAAATTTCCCACGTTTTTCAACGAGAGAATGCGATTTTCGAGCATGAGTTCTACTGACCAGCCCATAACCTCTTCAAGCAGTTAATATATTTGAGTGTTCGGTCCTGGAAATATTGAAGCCTAAGAACTGAACATATTGTAGAATGAATGGGTGTGAATAGGAGTGTGAATGTACGAAGGGTAAAGTGCCCGAAACCGATAGCAAAGAAATTACAAAGGTTTAAATGCAGATTTGTAAAACGTGAGTAAAAATCACGCTATGAAATGCGAAAAAATGCGGTTCTTGAGTGTTTAAGTATGTGGCGTAATTCGGATCACTAATTGTCTTAAGATTATCTTATGCACAATATCTCTTTAGCCGATTGTGACGTAAGACTAGCTGGTACGCCTTATGCACATACCTAAGTTTTATCTAAAATTTTAGTTCATTAGAGTAGCTTCACTTTAATTCAAAGAAAATAAATAGCTTTCTTACCGGTACAAACTATAGAGTCAGCGTACCTTTTTTTATCTGTTAGTCTGAAATACGCTTCAGCGCGTACGCTCGTAAGCATAATTTTCCCATTTTTTCGGCATTTTAGAAAAAAACACGATTTTTCACCGGACAGTCAGCATTCAGATTAAAGTAGTAGCTTGCAAATTTTTGGACATTTGGGTATTCTCCTATCTTCTTCGTAAAAGAAGAAAAATAATTGAGAGAGTCAAACCCTCTTAATACTTCCTTGTTAGTACTTTTTTAACCCAAATTCACAAATAGTACGAAAGTAAGCGTCTTATAAGTTTCGAGCTTAACATTTTCTGCAGAAATATTTCCCTCACAGAATCTAGTAAAAATCAATTGAGCGACTTCTAAATTAGTTTTCCAATCGTCCCTTTTCATTTCCTGCTGCAAAAGTCTCGACAAAATGCCAGACTCGACTTTTTCATTCATTCATTTTTTTTTCGCCCAAGGAACTTTTCTCCACTATAGGGGTTTGTATGGCTGTGATGTTCGTATTTTACTCACAAAACGGAGTGAATCTCTGGGAAGTGCGTAGCTAGTAGTTTTTTCGAGCTTGAACGAAGAGGATTTTCGACTCAGCTGACGTCTGAGAAAGGATCTTAGGCCGTCACCCTACGCTGTTATTACACGTCAATTGGTTATTCATAACGATAGGGAATTTTATCCGAGAGGGGACCATCCGAGCTCCCATGCTTGGGGACTGTAAGAAACTTAATTCTTGGCAGTAAGTCAGTTTCGGTCGATGGTGTTGGGGCCAACCGTGGAATCGATATGATGAAAACCCGGGTGCCGGGTGCTGTATCCTATTGCTTTTGCTCTTTCGGGCTCCGCGAATTGCTGTGGTTCTTTTTATAGCTTCTTGTCACTCAATAGCGAGAAACTTCTCTTTCCTTTGAACATCCTCGTGCTCGATCTTATATTCTCTCATTTTTTTCCCCTACCATAATATTGTTATGGCTTCTTCTCCCTTTTGCTTCGGTGCGGAACCTGATGTGTGAGTCTAAACAGTATCCAATAACTGTCGAGACGTACTACCTGACAGATAGCCCGTTGCAGTATTCCCCAAACGTCAACCCATTCCCACTGTTATCAGACAATTACCTTTTTTAGATTGTCTTAATTTTTATACTCCCAACTGTTGACGTTACATATCTAGGATCTTACACCCTTTCCTGCCTTTTTTTCACTATAAAGGTGCATATAGGAGAAAAGGCGAAAAAAATGTGTATTACCTCCCCACCCCTCGAACCAAAATTTTTCGATACGCCCTCGTCATAATAAAAAAAAAAGAAATTGTGATTATCAAATCATGGAGGTTTCTTCGTCACCTCTGTATTCCTTTTCCCCTTTTTATTTTGACAGCACGGGAAATTTGCGTTAACGATTTCGCATAACTGTTGAGTGTTTTCAGAAGCTTTTTTGTAAGAATTTTTATTCCATAAGACTTTAACGTTTTAACATATATAACGATGATAATATTCGAGATTCCTACGATAATACGTCGAACAATCGGCGTGGTTCGTCTTGAAACTTTTAAACTATACTATTCGAAATTTCAAAAATTCCAAAATGCAAAACTCTTGCGCGAATCTTTACAAATTATCATTCGAAAGGATTTTGTAATTTTGTGTAGGTATTACCGAAACAAAACTTTACTGACAAGAAAAACAATGATAATTACCAAATCGTCAAAGCACTTTTCCCTATGTTGTTTGTCCATTAGGGGTAAAGAAATAAATCCGTGGACTCTAAACGTTTGAATGCGTCCAAGCTAGTATAATATTTTACTAAGTAGACGTTCGAATTTTTTGCGTGCCACATACAATACATAAATAGTTACCATTGACCCAGGTCCTTTCAAAACCTCATAAAGGGGAAATTTCAGGAGACGTAATTAGTCCTGGCAAACACATTTTTATAGCGTTTCATTCATGATAGTTCATAAGGGTTATTTTTGTAATATATATTTTTTAAGAGAGTACAATTGATATGTATTGATTAGCAGCCCATTGTAGTCCAGTTGAGTTAGAGAGCTAAGAAGTGGAATAAAAGAGCACGGTATATATTATCCAACTGAAAAAAAGGTCGATCGTTGTATTAAGATTTAGTGTTCCGTTCCCATGTTCTGTCTTATCCACAGTCAATAATAGAGTTGGATGAATTAGAGGTAGCGAGACAATGCACGCGCGCGTGGCATCTCGCTCCTACCGAAATAGTTCCCGAGACTGTTCAAAGTTACATGGGGGAGATGTTGTTTTGCCGGGACACCGAGCTCTGGCGAACGAAGACTTGGGGTCTCGAGGAGAAAAAAAGGAGAAAAACCGGGAAGGGCAACTTCCCAATGGGAGCTTCCTGGGTTTTGGCACACGCGACGCGGAAACTTGGAACTTGAACAACGGCGACACTTTTCTTTGGCGAAAAGAGCGAGACATTCGTACGGGAATATAGGACAAGTCTGACTAAAAGGATCCCAATCGTGTGTTCTTTTTTTTTTCTTTCAGGAAACTTGCTTTTAATCCCATGGAAGACCAATGTAGAGCAAAACCCGACCAATACCCCCAAATTTCTCTCAACCTTAATTAGGTCTTTTGCCCTGTGTTCGTATATTACCGTGAAGCGTCAGAAAAAGCTACTTGAAGACACGTTTGAAAAGTTCGTGCAATTAATTTTTTTTCCATTGCGTTCTATGGATTGTGGTTAAGCGCAACAAAATATTTAAGAACAGGTGGCGCAAGCGTACGTTAAGATACGATATAAAAGAAGCCTCGTGAGGTTTTGTCAAGACTTCATATTTCCCCCCTTAGTCCTATTTATAAATTTTAATTAAATTCAGAAATGTTTAATGAAATTCAGGAAAGGGCCAAGGTGCAGTTTACCTTAAGCAAAGCAAGCGGTTCGTCATCTCTAGCATGAAGGCAAACTTCTTGCGAGGATTTTGTTAACGATTAAGCAGTGTTAGCGAAATCGGCCACGAAACTCGAGCATTCAGCCGTAAGAGGCTTTGGCTCGACGGTCGCCGCTCCATAACGACAGCAGACGGACCGACCGTCTGCGCCTCGAAGTGCACCCTAGGAGAAGAAAATTGGGTTATTAGACAAGATATGGGGTAACAAAAACAATCCACAACCTTGTCGGTCATAATTACTTACACGTCATATAATATGGAACGGAACATGGAAAAGGCATTATAGGAAACCGGTTTTCGGTTTCTTTTGAGCCGAGGCGGGTCTTAAGCGCCGATATTGTCTTCCGCCATTGGGACAAATTTCCGAGGGCTCACCGTAATAACTTGGGCGTTTTTTTCTCTTCTTTCGGTCCCAGGAACTATCTAGTGTACCTTTACAACGTAAAGGGAGGGAAGAAGCACTTTCCACGACGTCTAGGATTAGGTTTTGACATGTTATTGGCTTCAGTTTTTGGCCGTTTTTTTTTGGTGACAGGATATTAATGTCGTCAGCATCGTCTTTCCGATTAAAGCGCTATCGGCTATGCCCGATAATCCAATAAAGACGCTATTTCCTTAGTGGGATAATATGGTGTAATAAAGAGGGCCAGGAAGGATGATGGAGGGTGGATGGGGGATTGATTTCACTTTTTGCTGGCATCTACACTTTTCCTACAGTTCGCTAGCGTCAACTGAGGGAAATAACTCGATAACCCATTCTGCCAGAGTAGCCTGCGTGTAAACAAGTTGTTTTGGCTTCCGCTAGCTCCGTATTCGCCGGTATTCAAAATTCCAACCCCCCACCCACAAACCCCTTTTTGGCTTATGTTCGTGCCCTCTTGTTCGCTTGTTTTCGCTCGTTCGGCCTCCGCTACCACCGTCGTCCATTCCAACAGCATTGTGCAGGATCACGCTGTATGTGTGGGGTAGAAATTCGCCCAGGAAGGTATGAGCCCTCCTTTGTTGTCAGTTTCATATGAAGTTCTCCAAGGGCTACTACTACTACTATGTAGGCCCCCACCCCCCCAAAGTTCCGAAAAGAGAATTAGTTCCGGGGGTCGAACGCGGTGAAACCTATTCGAAATCGGTTATCATTGGTCAGTGGATATCAATCTTCCTGCCACCTTTCGACCACTTCAAAGGTTTCGTAGTTGTGGTCATCTTCGCTTGCAATTCCAAGCTCGTAAAGAACGCCACTAAAAAAAATAAAAAAAAAATAATAATAATAAAAAAAACGAGGAAAATCTCGTCGTTGCGGTAGATAGGGAGCTTAGCGGAAGCGTGTTTTGGTAATTTCTTTTCCCGCAGTGATTGCTTGTTGGGGTGGTGGAGCCAAAGGGGTGGGCCAGTACTCAGTGAAGACTGGTGGGATTGGAATTTTGGTTCACGATTTGGCCGTTTTCATCGGCAGATTAGAGAGAATTAAGCTGCCTTCATGTTCAGCTATAGTCTTTCTATCGGTGATTCCCAGCAACTCGGTCGCCTCTTTTGGCGTTTTATTGTACAATTTATTTCTTTGTTCAGAGATTTCGAATCCAACGTTCTCGACTAGTAAAGAGGACAAAAGGTGGAGATGGAGGGTGAATTGGGAAGTGATTAGCTATAATGTTGGATTTCAAGAGTACTTGTTCTTTGATGTAACAAAAATGGGGGTTGCTGTGAAGGGAAGAAGGGAGAGAAAAGAAAATATAGTATAGGGAGGAAAGTGTTGAGCTTTAGATCGAGTTTTCACCTTGATCCTTGTACGGGGAAGGCTCTCGCATGGATGAAGGGGGTGGGATTTTGAAGAGGGTGTTTTTCTATGCAGAAACTCTGGATTGCACGTCTTAAGTGTGAAGTTGTATAGAAGACAAAAGAAATTCACAAGTTGGGGAAGGGAAGGTGCGGGAAAGAGATTTGAGGGGAATATAAGGCGGGTGCAATCATAATCCGCGTGCTTATTGAAGAGACCTTAGGTTGTGGGTCTGGAAGGCTCGTGTTCGCATTTTTGGTATTCAAACTATGCAAATTGTCGATGGAAAAGGGAGCGGCCCAAGTGCTTGTCAACCCTGCATCCATCATCCATTAAGAATTTTTTATGAGGGCGTTGAAATGGAAATTGCCGCGTGTTTATGAATCAAGTTCGGATGTTTCGAATCATTCCGCGTTCGACTGTCGTGGTGATCTACGAGAGAAAGACGTGATCAACCGTGACAAACTTGCTTGTAACTCGCTTGGCTGTAACAACAATGCTATCAAACTTCCTTTATTACCTTTCCAAGTCATGGAATCGGAGTATTCCTGCAACGTTAAAGTTTAGGAAATAGACAGACTGTTTAAAGCGAAAAGTTTTAGAAATATGTGCGGGCTAGATGTTTTCTTGTAGAGTTTCTTTGGGGAATTTAAAATTTTAATAAATGATTTAAGGTAATTGAAGAATTTAATTCAAATTTTTTGGAATTATTTACTTGTTTGTTCGCTTTAGTTCTTTTGGTCATTTTAATTTTATCAAGTACGGTGCCCTTGCAGTAGCTAAGCAAACAAGACTTGATGAACGTGTCCTTTAGGTGCAGAACCTTTAATGCACTGATGACTGGAACCGTTTGTTTTCAACTGTTTGCTGTAGACAGAAGATTACATAAAAAACTATCTAAGTTCGTCGATGGGTAGATTTGACCTAACGGAAAAATCAAGCCACTGCTTACACATTTTTGGGCAGCAATAGGATGATTGTAAAACATTTTTTAAAGCATGACTGTTTTGGTTAATTAGTGCGACGGGTGAACTCTACAAGTTAGAAGCCCGATTATTTAGAAAAGAGAGTAAATCAACTGTGTTTAATGCCCATAGCTTCACGAAACAGATTATTATGTGCTCTTTGCCTTCAGGTTATTCCGATATTTAAATGTTCCCCAGGGAGTTTGAGCTGTTCCGGGGAACTTAAAACATGACATAACACAGATTTACCTGCATATTTTTCGTTATTTACAGCCCAAGGTCTTGTTTCCTGAATCCTGCTAACGATTTCATTCGCAGGTGAAGGATCGTAGAATTTCAGAGATCAATCTCTCTCAGAGCAAGAGCTTTGGGCGCAGCTAAGTCGAGCTGCTAGGAAATCAAAGTGGTTAAAGTTTCCTTGAAACAGTATTATATTGATTAATGTTTGTCTAATATATAGCGCAACCTTTTAAGGTGATTTGTGTCCAAGACTGCGCTGACAAAGAGACGATGGAAATGAGATTATTTGAAATAAAAGGGGCTTTCACGAAGCGGATTAGATTTCATCTATGATGGGCTGAGAACGAATGTCGCTCAGATTGAAACATTTTCTCAGAGCTGCTTGCTCTTTAAGGTCGCGGACTTGTCAGACGTATCAAGCGATGCTAATTAGTGTTTGACAAAATCAGAACATTTGAGACTCGATTAAAGAGGGATTTCTCTGTTTTTACTTTTGTGTTGTACTTGTGTTTTTGTTTTGTGTGTGTAATAATTGAATCAAATGTGAAGAATGATCGTGAGTCTGTTGAATAATTTTGCATAGCTAGGAACCTATTGACGTCATAGAGCAATTCCTTTCCGCATTCAAAATTACCTTACCATCAGGGGAATAACTTTGAACGCGTACTTAAAAAAATAATTACCCTGAAAAATAGATGTTAAAGTCGAGAGGTTATAATTTCATCCAAAACTTTCTTGAAATGCACAAGGAAAAACCAAAAATAAAGCTTTTTGTTCCAAAATAACCCCAGTGGTCGGTGTTCACATTGTGTTAATTTCATTTGCGTTTTTCCGTTCATCTAATTCAATTTGTCTTGTTTATTTACTTTATTTGCCAGAAGTAAATCAAAACTAAAGTGATTGTAGAATTAAAGATTTCTCTCTGAAAAGTATTTGCTAAGGACGGTTACAGTCTTGTGTGTTGTGAGGTCGTCCAAAGAAAAAAATCTCGGAAGAATAGGTCAGACCGGTCGCATTTTATTAGATTTTTGCATTGTCCCTTTTGGTGTCAAAAGCTTGTAGTTAATGATGAAAACTTCCGGTTTCTTCCTTTCTTTCGTCAGAGCGGGGAAATATTGAAAGACTTCTCGGGGAAGAATAGGCCTGTGGGGGCGGTCTGGCCTGGCGTAATATTAGTTAGGAAATCGAAACTTGATAAGATTTTGCTGGTACGCTGAAAAAATGGGCCGGCAATAGAAATACCACATGCAGGCGGTTTTCAGACCTCCCTGAAATTTCTCATTAACAGGGATATTATATAGAGCTTCTCCTGGGCTTTTGTCGAGGGAATCCCCCATTGCCTTTGCCCTGTGTATGTGTGTATAGGTGACTCTCGGTGCTCTGGAAAATACCACGCCTACCTACACAATTATCGGCTTTTTTTTCATTGGAACCGCGTCGAATTTTCGATGGCTATGGGTCCCTCATAAGTTCTTAACAAAGTTTGACTGAAAAGCGTTTCGATTCCTGCCTTTCTTTCGCGCGTAGCAGCAAAAAAATAAACAAAGTGAGGGGGTTGGGGGGGTTGGGGGGGTTGGGGGGGGTTGTGAGCGTAAAGTTGCGAGAAACGCAACATGATGGAAAATTCCTGACAGCTTTGTGCAACAAGGGGAAAAAAGAAGAAAGAAATCTTGAAAGCTTTTGGAAGTAGCTGGTTGTTGCCAAACTTGCAGCATTTCTTCATACTATCCAAATACGTGCATTAGTTCGAGTTTCGGCCGCCTTCAGCACCAAGCCGAAACTTATGCAAGGTTTCAATCTTGTTAAAAGTTTGGCTTTCGAGCAGTGAACGTACGAAGGAAGGAAGCTGGGGGGAAAAAATGTCTTTTCATAAAAGCACGACCCCCCTAACCCCCTTCTCTCCCTGAAAAGTGTTTTTGTAATATCAAATTCTCCGAACATAACAGGCCAGACGGAAAAAGCAGGCGCAAAGTTGGGCGAATAACGCAGTTTGAGACGGTTGACTTTGAGGTATTGTTGGGTTTCTTATGCAGATTTTGTAACTGTAACGTTTGGCGCAATTCTTTGAGAATAGGGTAAGATGTCTCGTAAGAACTAGAAAGTAAGAAAAGAAACGTGCAGGAATTTTTTTATTCCGGCGCCGAGCTGGAAGGCCCGTTTTGCAACGGCGCTGGAAATTTTAGAAACTCGTGGAGCTGACTGGCAAAGTATTGAGCTTCTTTTCGCGTGGGTTTTTATTTTAATTTTGACAAAGCCCCCAGCTTCACTATGAATTACGGTCGACGGAATGTATATATATAGGCACCGCTTTTAATTGCCACGCTACGGAAACTTTGCTGCGCTCTCCCAACTTCCAAAATGAGGGCAATTCAGCCTGGAAAACGCTTGGGCGCAAATAAAATCGTGTTGCAAAAGTTAAGAAGACTAAAACTTTCTGCAGACATGTGACGTTGGTCTGGGTAGAGCTTACGGTTGCCTGAACCAACCAAACAGTGTATTTTATTCATTATGGGGTTTTCTAGTATTGACCATCTTGTTCGAAGAAAACCACCACCTGCCAAAATATGCCAGCAGCGTCGAAAACCGTTGTAAAGTCCATCCACTTGTCTTGAAAGACGAGGGTCGTCGTCAAACAGATCGACGACGTGCGATATTCAGGGTCTTCTTTTCAGCTCAGCAAAGGAGACAGTCAAGAGTTGTGGCACGATACCACAGTAGAACTCCAATTTTGTCAACTGTCGTAACACTACTCTTTTCTCGCGAAGCAAGCGTCTTTACGTTGTCTGCGTTCCGAACTCAAGAGTTTTATTCATGGATGTTACGAGCTCATCTTATTGTATTCTCGTAAAAAGAATTCAAATGCAGTTGTAATAACTAAAAATACATCTCGTTCTATATGACTAACTATAGAAGATTATAGCAGTTTTCTAGCATATTTTTTAATTAACACTTGCCAGTCCAATCTTGTTCACTTTCAGGCTTATTAACCGTATTAGTACGGTAAACATAATAGTAAAAAACGTATTAATTGACAGAATTAGTTTTCTTACATGCGATATTAACGATTATTGCACTTCAAAGACAAATTGTCACTAAAAGATTCTAAACCTTTCATTGTTAGAAACAAATCTGTATTAACCATCCTAATGTATGAACTACGAAGGTTTTACTGTGAGTCCGCGTATAGCGAAGATCTTAGCCATTTTCGAATACAGAAATGACCCGCGACAGTCGAAACCGTGATCACTATGTTTAGATGATCATAGTATGTTCGAAACCTGGGTACTCGTTATTAACCCGTGTGCAGGGAAAGTTTACGGTATATGCACAATTGAGGATGAATACTCAAAAGGAGAAGGTTAAATTCATAAATAGGTTAATAGCCCAAAGTCGGAAAGCATGCATTTCCCTAACCTGTGTTTCTCGTATCAAGGAGAAGATAATTGCAACGGTTAAATATAATAGTAGATAAGTACAGGGGTTCAGAAGACTCGGGGGATTGTTTTGCGTTAGTTCAAACGGATAATTGCACATTCGGGGTAGAAAGGCACATGTCGTAAAGGAGTTGATTTCTGCAACGTGGACAGCGACTCGCGTCGTTGATGACGTCCCTAACAATTTTTAAGACCTAAGTTTACGATTGGCTTCGTTTCAGTGTTTCTCCCATCCTCACAGAAGCATAAAAGTCCAGACCTGGGCTCGTGTCGCCCGGTGTGTTATTGAGAACGTGCTATGAAACTCCGCCTTTACCTAACTTTACCTATAGATGCGTGAATTATGAAAACTACAATCATAGTAAAAATAGAACAAAAATAAAGCAAATAATTTTGTATAATTCTAATTAGACTTTATCATTTTTAATTTAATTATAATCGTTTGTACAGTCGAAAACTCATTTTTGAGATAATTCACAGAAAAGAGGGTACGCTGCAGGGTTAAAGGGCAATAGACACCAAAAAACAACTTTATCTCATAAGAAAGAGCGAAAAATCTAGTTTCCAGATATACGTTTCTTTTTCGCAGTTGCGAAATAATAACGAAGATATTTACGAAATAAGAAATCTGCGATTCAAATTTTCCCGTCCGTGACGTCACGCTTCTCATAGCGGGAAAAGGCCAAAAATTTGGAAATAAATGTCTCCAGAACGACTGGTCAGAAAAAATCGAAACAAAATTATTTATTCTTAGAATAATGTCTATGATAATAATCCATCAAAATCTCTAAATGCGTTTTTGGTGTCAATTGCCCCTTAAACTGGATTGGATAGTGATTCGGGTAGTGTCAAGGTTACGTGACTGCCAATTTCGACCATATGAGACTGCACGAGGAAACTTTTAATTATAGAACTCATCTGACGGTAATAGCCGGTCATGCTCGAGTTTGAATTCAGTTTTTCCATCTGTACCATGTATACATTTAGAAAACTGGTATGCAGGATTGAACGTAGCCTTATATTAGGGAGGTTACGGAACTAACGCGGTATAATGCATGAGAACATGTTGAGCTTTTGAATGTATAAAGCAGGTATGTGAAACTTTCCCGTATGAAGATCTGCAGACTCCTTTCTGGTGGTAGGGCGTATTATGCCAATCATGCAAACTTGCTCGTGCCGTATCGGGACGCTGAGAAATGAAGACCTAAGGGTCGCAAGGTAATAATAATAGGATCTAGGGGGAGCCCAGGGGAGGGTTAGCAGTCGTCCTATGTTAAGGCGAAACCCTCTCACTTCTTCACAAAAGTCTCCTAGCTATTGTAGATGACTAAGCGTTGGCAATGGATATGATGGATGCATGGGCAGTTCTTTCGCCCGAGTTCTTTCCCTCGCGCGCGTATTGCTGCCCTCTTCGCTGCAGACGAGGTACCGTTAGAGCGTAAAGGGGTGACTGGGTAGCGTCCCGACGGCGTGATTGGAATATCCATGGCATGCTCACACTCACTCACGTATTGTACAGGCAAGAACGCAATGCCACGTTATATGATGTTAGTTTCCTTGATATTTTTTAGACCATTACTTTCCTAGCGCTGGTCCTGTAAAAAAGTATCCTGTACCCCCAGTTTTACTCCTTTTTCCACAAAGAAATAAAGCTACACGTTTGAAATGTCACTGGGTTTGAAAAGAGTTGCAGACATGTGAGCAAAAACGCAGTGAAATGCATATTGTCATTGTCATTACCGTCCGTTAGTCGCGTGCTCAGCGCAGGCAACAACTTTTTTCAATTTTTTTTATTTATGGATGGCGACCACGCCATTAACAAATCAGTCTGGACAGTTTTCAAGTCAGCTGGTGAATTTGACTTAAATTCAGGTCGAATGAATAAAGTCAGCTGCATCGAATTGTTTTCACTTGAATTATAGTTTAAGTTTTTCACTTGGCTTGACTTTTTTAGAAGAAGGATTGAATCTTCCGGAATATCGACATTGGGATAGCATTTGACTTGATTTGATATTTTACTTGATTTTTTTTTCGAAAGACAGAACACGATGTTTTTTTAGTAGTGTAGGAGAAAATGCACTGGAAATTAGCTTACTATTTAGATTAGCCCCTTTTATTGTCATACTGCACAGTTATCTTCTCGGGGGAACGAAGTTGCAAAAACTGGAGCAGTTGATTTTGATTCGCTTTTAAGTTAACATTGATTTTGATAACACTTAAATGTTTTGAATGGGTCTTACATGAAAAGAATTAATTTATGTATATTAAATTCATATAACTTTAAAAATTCGTAAGTCGTAGTAGTTTGCGTCAATTTGGGTAGAAAAACCATTAGTTATAAACTCAGTTTCAACGCCTGAATTGAGTTGTATTCCTAATTAATTTTCCATGACCTTTGTGGGTGGTCATGTTTCTCACGTGAGGGTTGAATCGTAATGTTCAAACGCAAACAAACTCACAGAAAAAAATAATAATTAGAATCGTATTAGCTAAATCAAGACCACACCCTTGCGGGACAAGGGGTAGGCGTTTATTAGCTTTCTCATTTTTGAAAGAGTAATCCAGGATGACTTTTCATAATTTTGGCCATGCGTGGTATAGGACGTCAGGCAATGAAAGAGACAGTTTTAGTGACATAAAGACTTGGGACCGAATTAGGTATCCATAAACAGCCAAGCGAGTAAGCCGGATGAAAGAAATGAGATAGAAACACTGATTAAATAAAAGTGCTTGACTTTTCTGAAGCGCAGGGCTGGTTTTTCAGTCCCAAGGAAGTAGATTGTGTCCGATTCTCTCCCTTTTTACTGTCAGTTGAGGGAATGAGACTTTAGAACGCAGCCATTGTGACTTTAAGGACATGATTAGCTTAGTCCAGCAGATTTTCCAGTCCGTTTGGCTGCCATTGAAAGGAAAGAAAATTTTTAATGAATTTGAAGGTTGGGCTACAAGCCTACTGAACAAGGCTAAAATGAGAAAAAAAAATAGAGCTGACGACATGGAAGTCGTAGGGCCAAATGAGAACAGAAACGATGTCTCTTTCATGCTCCAATCCTAAAAAAATCTTTTTTTTCTAAAAATAAAGAGAAAAAAAGAATTTCAAGACAGGGTGCCTTTTCGGTAGGACAATTTTTCTGCGCCAAGTCTTTTTTTCTGGACTAGGAGCTGAACAATGTCCTTTTTTGGAACTCTTAGATCAAAAGAGGAAAAAAAGAGGTTTCTGGAAGCCGTCGCGAGGTGATATGGTAAACGCTGGCGGGTTGAGTGGAAGAAAAACGGGTTGATGGAGGTCTTGATCCAAGTTGACAGCGTCCAATTGCGATGCAAGGGCCGTTTATGTAAATGAGCGGACGCCGACGCCGTCAGAACCACTTCCGGTGGATATAAACCAGGGTGAGAAAAAGGAGGTGCGTGACATCAACGCCCAGAATTGGGAAGACCCTCTTTTCTTTTCGCAGCCACAATTTGCATACCATTATTTGAAGAACTGGGAGCCGTTTTTTCTTCCTTTTCCCCGTTTTTGGTCTGAGAAACGCGTAGTATACGACGACAATGAGATGTACCCGGGAGCCCTGGGCAACCAAGGTACAACAAGAAGCTCTCGAATGCTAAATGAGCCGTTTTTCTCTTTTTCGTTTCTCGGAGCTCTTTTCGGAGAAATTTTATTGGACAAACTGTTCCACCGCCGTTCTTAACTATTAGTATTACTTAACGAAAATGTAACCAGGAATTCTCATAAAAGGAAAAGATGTCCCCCGCAAATTAGCAGGAAAATTTATTTACGATGTCGGTAGGTGGCGCAATTAAAGATAAAGCTGGGTTATGTCTCATATGAATGCAGGTCTTTGCCGAGTTCGTCTTAGTTTTGGAAAAGCGTGGGAAGGTTCAAGTAAGTTTGCGTCTTAATGACATTGAAAATGGGAATGATTTACCTTTCACTAACCCCCGTATTCAGCCAGCTCAAGGGCAAAACGCAGTCAAGGCGCCAGAGTACTAGTTTTGAGGGAGGAAAAGGGAGAAGATCAAAAGGCGTGGGATTTGAGGGGATTTGGCTCCCATGGGTTTTTCGTCACAGCGTTTGTTATTCCCGTAATTGTATTTTCAATTTAGTTAGGGAGGAAAGGATGCTAAATTACAACGTGTCGCCGAGAGAAAGCTCCCAAACGGTCTATTGTTTGTCGACTTGTGATTGAACGAAAACTTTCAGTCATTGCAAATACGTACGAAAAAAAAAGAATTCGCTTAATTTAATTTTCTTTATTCTTTTCTTTGCAGGTAAGCCGCGTTTGAATTGGTTGGGGTCCTGAAAAGAAGAAAAATTGGCTTGTGGGGATAATACTGGGACCCTAAATAACCTCGGACTTCGGGACTGGTTGTACGAGGTTTTACCGCTAAAGAGAACTTATGAACGGAAACAACCCTAGGAACCGGATAATGAGGCTGAGGTATCCGAACCCGCGTGGCCCGTGAACTAATGCGGAAAACAGATCAAGCTAGTTAAAGTTCAAGTTCGCAGCGGTTAGGGTAATTGTTATTCTTTTTACCCAAAAGAAAAAAAGAAAAAGAAATAAGGTAGCCATTCCCATGTCAAATCCGTCATGTTAGCGTGGGAAGAGAGTAGCGGTGTAAAATTATACGGCCAGAATGTGTCCGCACCCCCATACAGACTGTGGAGCGAGTTCGTTCCCAGCTACACGGAAAATCCGTGTAAAATAAGGGGTGCACGATCTTGACGTGCACGGCAGGTTTGTGCACTCCGTGCGATGTCCGAAGGCCGGAAGTGTGCTGGGATCCCCTTTTGCGGATTCGTGTCATTTCACCCCTTTTCCCGTAGCAATCTAAAGGTGTTTCCCCCTCACTTCCGTGTAGCCAGACAGCAAGATTTCACACAGTGCCATAGAAACGAAACCACAACTTTACTTTTCTACAAAAAAAAATCTATATACGCATCCCCTGCAGGGGTCTCGCCTATTGTGGTGCTTTATTTTGTATGGCCGTTTTATCCTTCATTTTTATTCAGTTCTACAGATTCTTTAATCTGTTTATTTTTATTTAAAGTTACTTCATTGTATTTATTCATTTTACTTACCTTTTATTTGTTTAATTTCATGCTCTATACGACGATTATACGTCGGAGGGACGACGTGGTTCGTCTGTAAACAAATTTAGAAATAGTTATTTACTTCGTTTTTCGTATTTTTATTCATTTTGTATATTCATTTGTACTTGTTTTTATTCATGTTATATATTCATTTTGTACTTATTTTTATTCGTTTATATATCCATATGTACTTATTTTTATTCATTTTATGTATTCATATATATTGTACTTATTTTATTCATTTTATATATTCATTTGTATTTATTTTTAATGCATATTTTTGGGTTTTACATCCATGTTCCCAGCAGTTGGCAGTAGAAAGGGTTTTAATTAAATGAATTAATTTGACGTGTATATTAGTGTTCTGTCAGAGTGTGCCCTTGTTGGTGGTGTCTTCGAGAGCTTTGCCATGGGCTTGCTCGTGTTATATAGGCTCTTGACTATTAAGCTTATTTGCATAAGTCAGAAGTGTAGCCCAGGAGGGCAGGAGAAACTCGGCAAAATCCAGCAAGGCAGAATGCAGTGGGAGAAAAAGACAAGAGGGCGTCAGTAATGAAGCTCGCGTGGAAACCGGTGGAGGAAAGAGAGAGAGAGCTCCTTGCTTGGTTCCTCTGCTCTTGTTGTAACGTCAGGCAAGTTATAATGATGGGCACCCCTTTCTGTCGACGTGTGGGGCTGTCTTTGCTTTGAGAAAGGGCGGCCGAAGCTAATTTGCGTCCTTCCCAGCTTTGTTAACTGCATAATTTTCTGCCCAAATATGCGCGTCTTTCGTGTTTGCTGTCTTGGATGTCTCAATTTCCCCCTCATTGGCCCCCCACCCCCCAAGCCCTGTCGAAAAACAGCGGGCGTTGGACAGATAACAAGGCTTCTGTCAGAACTTCAGTGGAAAAAGAAACCATTCAGTGAAGATATCTGTTGACCCAATACTTCACCCACATTCTTGTCGGCGTCCATGGTCGCTCTTCAGGCGTCCAGGATACCCAAAACACCCTTATTTCTTATCAGGGCTGGTCAGTTGTGTGAAATAAGGCGATGCAGGCGAACGCCATTCGAATTGGAGTGTAGCCTTATATGGTAACGGTCACTAGTTCTGAAAGCTACTCCCGTTTGGCAAAAGTGCATTAGCAACTTGTCAACGTGTCAATTTGCCACTTGCCAAGTGTGTTAAGCCGATGAACTTGGTGACCCGGATTTTGCGTTTCAATTGTCAGGTTGTTGACTTTGGGAATTTGAATTTTTTTCCCACTGTTAAACAAAGTTCACGAGAAAGAGAGTAATGTTCATGCCAGGAAGAGGTGACGTGGTCTATTTTCGACTAAAGCGCAACACCAGTTGGTAATAAGCCTTTTTAATGTTACACTTGAATATAAGTAAATAACAATAAATAACTCGTCAGTACACTTTTTACTGCACATAACAGAAATGTTAAAGGGCAATGGACACCAAAAACATAAATAGAGATTTTGATGGATTATTATAATACACATTTATCTAAGAATGAAGAATTTTGTTTCGATTTTTTCTGACCAGCCGTTCTGGAGATATTTATTTCCAAAGTTTTGGCCTTTTCCCGCCATGAGAAGCGTGACGTCACGGGAGTGAAAGTTTGAATTTATAGACAACGGACGCCGAAAAAACATATAGAGTTTTTGATGGATTATTATAATAATCATTATTCTAAAAATAAAGAAGTTTGTTTCAATTTTTTCTAATCACCAGTTCTGGAGATATTTATTTCCAAAGTTTTGGCCTTTTCCCGCCCTTGAGAATCGTGACGTCGCAGGGGTGAAAATTTGAATTTCAGATTTCTTATTTCCTAAATATCTTCGTTATTATTTCGCATCTGGGAAAAAGAAACATATGCCCGGAAACTAGATTTTTTGTTGTTTTTTATAAAACAAAGTTGTTTTTAGGTGTCTATTGCCCTTTAAGGCTTGCAATACTCAAAGACAGAAGGTAATATTTTATGTGGAAGGACTAACGATATACAACATGACACGTGCATATCTGCTCACTGCAAGTTACATAACAGGCAACGTTGCAACACTACCAAGAGACTTACTCTAAGAAGATTGCACTTTAGCCTCGACAGTCAACCGAACAATCCAATAACCTTCCCGACAGCTCAATAATTTGCACGCTCTGGAATAGAAATATTGAAAAACCCTAAAATACAGTATAGAAATAACAAATATGAATAAAAACGAAAAAATAAGAAAATAACAACAACAAAATAGAGCCTACGTCGGGAATTGGAGTAAAGAAAGAAAGAAATACGAATGCGTGTATAAATGTATGTTTGCAAAAGCACCTGACCCCTTTCAGGAAAGAAGTGACAGCAACGTAAATATAGGCATAGTGTGGCAACGAGCCTCGCTCGCGCTACTAAATGTAATGGAAAATCGTAAAAATTTAACAATTTACAGTTATATTGTCTAAGAATTCCTACGCACATCTGCCTTTCATGCTATATTTGTGAAAAAGTTATGCGATTTTGCTGCATAAGGAGATTTAAAATACATTAAGATTTACAACCTATTCTATTTTTAGCTTCATCCAGCGTGAGCTAGGCTCATTGCCGTTCGTATTATAAAGTAAAGAAACATACGAAGTTTTTAATGTAATGAATAACTGCGTAACACTTGTTAAAATAATAGCTTATTAATAAACTTATACAAATATATTTAATATTGTCCACAGCCCATTATTCTTATTCTGTATTTTTTGCATTATCCAGCTTCCGTTCATCTGCCAAGAGTCCGTTCACGTACAGGCCGGGTATGAGGGTTATTCTTGCAGGATTACACTCTTGGTTTGACTTATTGCAGTAATGTACTGCAATGTGCCCTATTTCCAAACCCTCTTGAAGTTGCTGCCACCAAAATTACAGGATATTACATGCCCGTACAGAGCAAACCGGCGTTGACTTACGGTGTTATCAAATTACAAAAGGTTTTAGGGTACGCAGCTCTGTCGTGAGTAAAAGTACTTATATATCCCTGATGCTTACTTACTAGATATCGAACGTGTGTTGTTAAGGGTTACGATTGCATGGGAGCCAAGATGTCCGTAAATACTGAATACATTATGGTACGAAATATCGTGGCGATACGGTACGATACATGGTCAACCTTATGTAGTCCGACACTTAGTAAATGTTGCTATAGTAGAAAAGCCTTTGGTGCTCTGTTCGGCCCAAGTATGCTTTCCGAGAAAAGGGGGTAGATTTACCCAGGGAAAAAGAAAAAGGGCGAGACGTTCTGGTAACAGTAGTATTGGAGCTCTTCGGGTTGACATCGGATCCTTTTTTTTGTTGTGTGTGTGTGTCGTGGCGGGAAGTGTAAGGAAAGACAAATGAGGGCCTTGATTGAAAAGGCTATAGAGTACCGCTAGCAAATCATGCTTCCATAATTCGGTGCGAGTTGCTTCGCTCAATTTTGCTGCTGTTGGTGAAGGCGAAGATTCTCCTTTCGCTGCTGCTCTTCTTGTTTATAACATACTTTCCATGAGCGCCGAGTAGCTCGGCGATCAATAAGCACAGAGGTTTCGGGTTTTGCCAGCTTTCCGGGCCCGGGGTTTTAGCCAAATCTACTTTGGGGGGTCCGTTACTACGTTATTATATCGTATTTGTACTCTGGCACTGTGGGCAGTATTAAAAGTCACGGAATAAGAAGTTAAGGACAGAGAAACGTCCACGTGTGCCTGCAATTGCGCTTTCGACTGAATTCCGCCCCAGAGCGAACGAGTGAAGGAAACTGTACCGTATTATAGTCCTTGCTGGGTTTTCAGGATGACCATTAATGTTCGGGCAATGGTGTCCTCGACATGCTAGAACTTGAAGCATTGACCACTACTCGCACGCGACCAACTACCGGGCTCCCACACCCTGTAAGTTTCACTAGTCTGAAACCAGTTCTGTTTTATTCCTTCCTTTTTTCTGCTCGATGATGAGAAGTACACGTGTGTACTCCATAACCGCGTTCGTTTGCGTGTGGGACCTAAAGGAGCATTTTCCTCTGCCCCAAAAAAACCGGATGAAAAGCGCCAATCATCCAGCACGTTTAATTGAAAGAGCGCTGATTACAAGGTGTTTGTTCTAATTTTGAAAACCGTGTCACCTGTGTTGACAATTTAGGAAGTGTCCCCCCCCCCTCTCCGTCTCTTTGGAGTCGAGTGTGGGAAAAAGCTGTGAAGCGAAGAAAGCTTTTATCAGAGCGCTCTTCCTCCCCTTTTGGCGTTCAGTTCTGCGTCCATGAAACGCGAGGTTATGCATACCAAACGGCGTCTAATTGTCTCTTATTGATCCACGAGCTTGCGTTGGCAGGTTGTCCCTGGTGGTTCTAGGCTTCCTCGAGTGTGCATCGGGTTTTGGGCCTGGGACGTGACAATGGTTAGGAAAACAAGCCTGCCCAAGATGCTGGGCTGAAGAGAGTTGACGCTCTCAGGACGACGGGGAGATTGGATTGTTGGACTCGGAGGTTAAAGGTCAGCTTATGTGTATACCCCCTCCCTTCTTATAACGCTTGATTATGGTCAGCGACGCTGTTGTGGGTGCGGCTCGCGGCTCCCTTTGAATAGTGGATACTCAATTCACACCTGCGTTTCACCCAAAGGCGCAAGCTAGTCGGAAAAGCGCATTCGCGAATGCTTTTTTAAAAAAAGGGGGGGGGGGGAGTTTTTTTGCATTTGTTGACAAAGCACGAGAAAGAGCAAACAGAGCAAACCTTTGCAAAAGCGTAGAATTTTGGACGAGTTTTCTCCTTGTTGCCGATTTGTCTAGGAACTGCTGGGCACGCTCACGAGCGCTGTATTAGTGTATTGTTACTGTTGGCAATATTAGTTTGGGCAACGACCGAGTTTGCTCTGGCGATACAATTAGTGCGCTTCCTGGAAATGTGGATTTTGCAAGTTGGGCAAAATTTTAGAAATGGTAGAAGCGAGGCGGAAAACTTCCTGAAATGTCTAAAACTTCGGTGATCAGCTGCAATTGCTAATTAGGTAAAATTTTTAGAGAAAAAAAACACCCTGTTGTGTTTGCATAGAATTCTTTGCAGTCGAGGAGTATGAGTAGGAGACACGTTGGAAATTTTTCGTTACAAAAGTTATACATTCTCATTTAGCGTAAAACTGAATTATAGTCTGAAATTATATTCTTTATAGGAAAAGTTGCACTGTCTATCACATTTATCATAAGAGTTTTTGTGTACTTGGGCAAAACGAAAAATGGGAGTGAACTGGCATTAACACTATTTTGTCTTTAAACCCGTATTGTCCAATTCAGGGCTAATTTACAACAATTTGAACGTTTGCAACAAGAAAAGTGGCAGAATCATACATATTATTATTTGCGTATAATAATCTGTTCTTTTTGAGATTTTTTAAAGATATTTTGTGTTTTCTAATAATGCGTAGATTATGTGTTCAGTTTCTAAAAATTGACAGCAGTTACAAGTTTTTTTTTCTGCGTCCAATTGGTTCCATGCCTCTATCTTTTATGTCAGTGTTTCTCCTTTTGTATGGGAGGAAACTCCCGCATGGGCATACATAAGGGTTTTTCAAGCCTGCTCCTCTCCTAGGGCCAAAGAACATAAGAAGCGACAAGGCCGTTGAATTACTTATTAAGAAGGTAAAAGCTTTCTTGGAGAGAAGCTTTCAAGCGAATAAGACTAGGTATTAACTTTATGGCACTGGAGGCTTATAATATCCATGCATATACGTAGTTTAGGATTAGTGAGAAGGCTAGACCTGCATTTTCTGGTTTTATTTATTTACCCATTTTTAATCTGTTTTTCTTAAGGGAGCAATCTATGTTTTTCTTAAGGGAGCAATCTATGTTTTTCTTAAGGGAGCAATCATACATTAAGTCAACTAGCAAATAGACTAAAAATAAGCGATTTCTTTGTCCATCGCCACTTAAAAATGGCTTTTCCAATCAAATAAAGAAGACTTACGTCAATTATAAACAATTCAAGATTCTGAAAACGGCGTTTTTTTTCACTTGGCAATTTCAATAAATCTGAACTCGAGTCGGAAGTTATATTTATTAAATCACGACGTGTCCTGGCTTTTGATTGGCCAGCAACGTCATCTAGTTCCCTTCCAAAGAAGCTGTCCAATTTTCCCTCCCATTCCTTTCGCGAATCCTTTTCAGCTTTTGGTCAACAGCTAAGTGGAAACAGCGCTACTTTTAGGAACCCCCAACAGCACTTGGCAGGCCCTTTGCGCCGTCAAAGGTGGAATTTGATAGAAAGAGACGTGAAACGCTTTCCAGTCACACACTAGTAGCGCGACAGCAAAATGACAAGCGAATTTTGGCTTGCATGTTCTGCCCCCCCCCAAAAAAAACTTTTCTCTCCCTTGAAAGACAGTGCTCGGGTGACGCTGCGATGCTAAATTCTATTTTATCCGTAGAGCTTTGGAGAATTTATCCCTACAGAATGGTTGCTACTGTACATTTGTCCCCTTTTTCCTTTTTCATAACGCACAACACGTATTCATCTCTGCAAATGTATAGTCCAGTACAAACGAAACTCACGCGTCACCACTTATGGGAATGGCGGCCTTCGCAAGTTTTCAGCGGGATGACTTTACAAATCCATTTATAATTCCTGGGCCCTCATCTCGAAATGACACGTTATAAAGTATGGGGTTCGTGTGACCCTGGCGCAGGGGCTCCTTCTCATGTTTAATTCACATTATACGCTTTTGGATATAGGCCGGCGGAGGTTGTTGTCGTGTTTGTATGGAGAAAATGGGGGCTCACATGAAGGATTCCGCAGACGGCGGAAACCCCCTCCTCTTCAATATGACTTATTGTTCCTGTAAGGAGCCCATCGAGCTTTTATTTGAAAAATTTCCATGACTTTTCTTCCCCCCCTCTCTTCTTCCTCTACAAACGCCGCTTCAAGGCTTTTTATCCCTTACTTGATCATAATGCACGTCTGTCGGAGGAACAAAAGGGCCCACCGTCAAGTTTGAGCACTATTAAGTGACACGGACGCGAGGCAACTTGTTTTCAGGGTCGCATCGTTTAATTAAGCTCCCTGACAAGAGGGAAGAGGCCATTTTTGAGGACGCTGAAGAATGTCCGTCTTCCAAACTTAAGCAGCATTACAACATTCTTCGGGGAAATCGGATTGCCGTCGTGCCCTCCATGGGGTGTAAGAGAAGCATCCGCGAGGACTTTTAGGGAAGCTGGTCCAACAATTTACTTACACGGGTTGTATACGTTTGGGTGTGTCGATTGTGTGTGTGTATGTGTGCTTGCGTTATCGATTGGGAAAGCGGACTTGAAAAGCTAAGATGCTTAAGGAGGAAAAGTAAATGGGTTGACTGAAGGATGATGGGAGGTAAAAGAGGAGCTTAAACAACATTATTTAGGTTCAAGCAAAAGTCAACTTGCAACTGTCAACTGCTGGTGGCACGCGAAACTTGCTGCCTGTCTGCACGGGCGTTTTAAACGCGCTGCATAAAGCGAACAAACTTTACGGGGGAAAAGGAGGAAAATGAGCACGACAACACCCGACCATTTTCCCAAAACATATAACTATACTTACTTTCAACGAGCTCATCGGGCGCTCAATACTAAGGCCACGCTATATGAGCATTACGTGGTTGCCCTTTGAAATAAGTAAAAAAAAAGGAAATAAAAACTTTGAGTCGCATGTGCGTCAGCTTTTTTTTTTTTAGTACAGCCTACTTGGGGTACGATCACCATAACCTATGCCAACTACTTCCACCATTCCCTTACCTTATCGTCGGTTATCCGAGCTACGCACAGCTCACTGCTTCGTAAAATATTTCTCTTCTGAATTAGAAGGATAACTACTAAAGTGGAGTCCGGTTATAACGATGGGTTCGGGACCGGCCAGGAATTACCGGTAGGGGCGGAGTATCGGTATATCAGGACTTGCCTACACGTCAAGCCGGAAATAAACAAGGAAATAATTGCATTAAATTTGTGATACATTTGCATTATGGTTTTAATATTTGTGATATCACTGTGAAACTCCGAACTGCTTTGCAATTGAGTCTTTGATTGTTTTAAAGGAAAAACACAATATCCACTCGCAGGGCGATTTTTACAGGTTTCCTCTTTTGTTCTACCTTTCCCTCACTTTTAGCGCTGTGCTAAAAGTCGACATCGAGAAAGAGTCCAAGGTGAGAGGATGTGAAAGCTGATTACTTCGAAAATGTGAAAGAGAGTTTTAACTCTTTCGTGGAAATTATAGCTCCAGTATTAAAAAATTAGTGTCGGTCCTAGGGCATCGGTATAGCCGAAGTTGGAAACCACTGCAGGATACCCAACTGGGCTTGAAAATTTCATCGGTATAGGCGGATTTTCGTTATAAGCGAAGTCGGTATAAGCGGACTTCATTACCATTGGATTAAATGGGACAAAAACGGGACCGTAGTGTTTTTATCGGTATACGCGGATTATCGTTATATCAGAAATCGTTATAAGTGGATTCCGCTGTGTACTGAATGCAGAGAGGAAGACTGCGAGACAAGAACTTAATCATATCTTCTTCAACTGCGACAAGCTTAACAAACTCCTACGAGCCTTCTTTCACCTCAAAATACGTCAATAAATTTTTTCCCCGTCAACTTCGGATCCTTCGGAGCTGAATTCTCCCGCTGAAAAGTCCCGTAGTCAGTTCACCAGGGTAGTCAATACAGCCATGGAAAATACTAACTTATAGCCTAAAGTAATCAAATCACATTTGAATGTCCGATGGTGTACGATGTTGATGAAAATAAAACAGCACTGGGCAAATCATTCAGGTCTAGTGAAGACTCCTGAGGCAGGTTTACCTTCATTTAGCAGTCAAAAAGCCAGGATCAATCGCTGTCTGCGAAAAAGGCATATCATGAAATGTGCAAGCGTTAATTATGTAAAATAATTTAAAATAACACGATTTGAAGTTATCAAAATTCAATATATAATGAAGCTACAGTTTCTGTCTCCGATTGTTATCTACAAGTAAGGCGTATGGAAGCATTTATGTATGAATTAATATGTAATTATTTGTTAGTGCAAAATTATTGGTGAAGTGCGCAAAGAAATGCTTCAAGTGCATAGTTCTTACTCGTATATGTAGTAAGTATGTGTGTAATGGTGTAACAAAGTATAATCTTTCGGCGATAGTTTCTTTCGTTCTCGCAGAAAGTGAAAATGGAGAAAACAAACTGACCTGAACAGATATTCCTAGGTATGATTAATTAATGTACAGTACTCTCCACAAAAAACGACACATACAAAATGCCCTATCCTAGCTCTCCACAGATGCGTGCCTAAACGGTGCGAACAGCACAGCGGATAACATGCCGTACGAAACCAACCCACAAATGACTCGTCTGAGCCCGCGATATTGGAGTTCCAGATAATATTTAGAAAAATTATTTACCGTGCCATCTTAGATTCTACATGTTGACAATTAAGAATTTGAAAGATGTTTTTCAAGAAACGTTTTATGATGAGATGGTCTCGTTATTTATCCGTAGCACCAACCATTAATTCAAATTCATTGTTGCTTTGGCCGACGGAATTTGTGGGGAGCTAGAATAGGGCATTTTGTATGTGTCGTTTTTTGTGGAGAGTACTGTACATATGACTATTGCAGTCCACCGGAATTTAACTTTTCGGTACGTAATATTTTCCTCGGCAGCGAGCTAGGCTCACGTCATGTGTACCAACACGGACTGTAGCGTAGACATAAAAAATTAACCATAACCTTTTTTTTGTGGGGACTAGCCTTTTAAAGCCCCAAGAAATAGTTGGAAGGAAATTGGAGTACGTAAGGCTCAGGTGGGATCTATTGATAGCCAGGAGCAGCCATATCTGTGCTAGCAGCAATATTCTTGCTAAGTCCGTGTATAGGCCTTCATTAAGCATAGTCAGAGCAAAGCCTTTATGGTCCGGGCAGAAATAAATGAGCGGCGTTTGAGGAAACGTGGAGGGGAGCTGGACTCGAACGCGGAAAGCCGCAGCGGGGGAAGGGAAGAAAAGCGGAAGAAAAAAGAAAATCTCCTGCTCTGGACGTTTATCACCGAAAAACCCTACAGCGTTGCTCGAAGCAGTAGGCAGTAATAAAATGTAGGAAACCGTACAGAGCCAAAATGGCTTTACATATACAAAAGGCAAAATGTATGCTACACTGGAGTTCTGAGATTTTGCCAGGAATTTTTTGTCTTTTGTGCAACCTGGGAGGCTTTCATCCCCACAATTCCCCTTTTTAGCTATTCTGAAACACATCCAAGCTAATAGTCCAAGATGGAGCTTTCCTGATCGTTTTGAGAAAAGTAGAAATTGTCGGTTTAGGTGGCGTTGTACTTTTGTTCTTTTGGGGTGTAAAAATGAAAGGAAGGCTCGTAGCGGTGACAGTCGGCAGAGAATCGTCCCTTGTTTGCCAACGTGTGCCCTTTTAAAGTGGTTGAACTCGTGTGGAAAACGGTTCTTGGTCTCAGATGGTGGACGTGGGTCGCGACAGTTCGAGGGAGTTGGTGTGGAGTTCACTGGGAAGAAAGCAATGAAAGGAATTTCTGTGGTAGGCAGTTCTGTGAGTTGAGTTGAAAACTTTAGGGTTTAGTTCTTCAGTGACCATCCAGTAAGAGTGCAGAGTTATTCTAGGGCAAAACTGGAATGGAATATTTACAGCTTGAACATAATTCGGCGTTAGGCTTGAGGAGAGGTAGTAACGTACCACGACAAGGCCCGTTCTTTGCTATGTTATATTGCGGGACCCTACCGATTCTAGGAGTCACAAAGTGTAATGTGGGACCATTGGTACAGTAGTCTCGCTATAATGAGGTTATAAGCCTGGTTGTAACGAAATGTCGGCTATTATAGAGCAGATCCACTGATCCTCACCCAGCGCCTATTTCATTGTACAGGGAATGCGTTCAGTGTAACGAAATATCGCTTATACGGAAGAAATACTATTACGAGCAAAAAAACAAAGGGAGATGTGAAGGAAAGTTAGATACAGAGTACAAATACGAATAAATGAGGCTGCAATGATTAGTGACATGTGTTACTTTAATTCACTTATAACGTTACAGCCTTATATAATGATAGTGAGACTAGTGAGGTGAATTGTCCGATAGTTTGTTCTGAAAATTGTTTACAGACATACAATGTGGGAAGAAATGCGGTAGAAATTGACTGACCACTTTTCTTTTTTATAGGTGAGTACAGTTTTCCCCAAATTGGCAATGGGAGAATGCAAAGATAAGTCATAGAAGACCACAGCAATTTTAGAAGTTTTTACCAATTTAAGTCAATATATTTTTATTTCGAGGTTAGAGTCAATAATAATTTAACATAGAGTTTAGAAGCAATTGTAGTTTGACTAGAGTGTAAGCAGTAAATGTATTAGAAGCAATAGATGTAATCCTAGGATAGCAACGAGCTTTATTCACGATATAAAATACAGAACAGATACTAAAGTAAAAGAAGTCTGGTAGATTAAATATTTAGAAAGCTGCATCAAATTCGATGTTGAATAAATTCCGACGTTCAGAAAACATTATTCTTCAGTCGTGTTGCCTATGTGAGGTGAACTCTCTGAAAATTATACGTTTATTATAAGACATCATGGTCTAATTTTGGGTGCCAAGAACTTCGGCTATAACGAACAATCATGGGGTCCTCCTGAAAGGTTCAGTATAGCAAGCTTTACTGTAAATCTGCAGAAAGGGACAGAGATTGTTCCGCATCGAAGCGCGTGAAGTTTTACCAGCAACCTTGAGTGATCCTAATTCTATCCGAAGCACCAACGCTTCCGCTTCTTTGAGGCATAATTGGTTTAGAAAATAGCCGCTTTAGTGGACAGAGAAAAATGGCCTTCTCTCCAGAATTTACTGACAAAATGAGCAAACTCATAAAAGCAAACAATCTTCTAGCATTCACAATGCTGGTAGTTGACAAGGGGAAAAATATGACACTCATCGCACGAGGCCAGATTGCGAAAATTCTGCTTGGCGATGCTGCGCCATAACGGATGGCTCATTAAGCGAGCATCCCAAGAACACTTACGGCGGAAAAAAGTGAAGTTCCAGTGCTAAATTGTCAGCTTGAATTCCTTCAGTAGAACTTCAGGATGATATTTTTTGTTGCTCACTTTTTCTTTGCTTTAGCAAACTTAAAATTGACAATTAATTGAAAAAAGTGTGCTTCATTTTGGCAAACCCGGCGTTTGTGAACCTTCTCACTCTGAGCGAGTTCCATAACCATGATAAACTTATCTAAAGGCTCATGGAACGTAGCGAATTCCCCAAAAATAGCACTTTGAAGGTTATAATGCAATGACATGTCAAATAGTACATCTGTACTCGTCGATTACCACTGGTTTTATTTAATTTTTCGTCTCTTGACTCAACAGACTTGTATATGCCATCAGTCAGGGCCAGACGCAGATATTAGTGGGTTCATAAACGAAATATTACCTTATATTACCGAAAAATTAACCGAAAAAGCGTTAAAGCTAGTCTTGTTAAAGCGTTAAAAAAGAAAGATATATTTCTGCATTTCTAACCCTTTCGTGTTAGTAGAAGCAGGCAAGTTCGCTGGACAAATAAAGCAGACGCGCAAGTGCCAACGGCGAACCATCCCTAAACAACTTATTTTCGAACCATTGTGTGACCTTCGTATGCAGAATCTAATACAAGGACAGAAAGACTTATAGGTCATATTTTATCCCCTTTTTGGTGTTCTTGAAGTGAGGTAGCGGTAAAAAAGTCAATCGATACTGTTTCTTGGGCAATTCCAGCCCAAAGAGAGTCTATAAACATTGTAGACCAAATATCTCACGGAAAAAGCACGCGACGAAGAGTTTTAAGGCTTAGAGATGGTAGCTTATAATGTTCTACATTAAAGTTGTGACCTGACACTCAAATAGATGATTAGTATGGAGTGTAATGTAGGATAAGTTTTTCTAATGATCATCAGCCCAGGCTCTTTTTTCTTGTTAATTGGGCCTCACGCTTGAATAAAGGTCACTTTCATAAATTAATCGGGGAAAAAAAGCTAAAAATTAAGAAATGGTCGAAAGACGTATCAGGAGAGTAGTAGAAGTACATGAAAGCAGGAGAGAATCGACTAATCATACGAAACCAGAACACGAGAAGAAAGAAATTAAATAAAGCTTGGATAATGTGAAGCCAGAATTAAAGAACAGGCGCAACATACAAATATCCGTGAACAAGAACCACGAATAGTTTGAGTCATAGGAAAACAGAAAATTCGATTTTATGGGGAGGAAAGTGCCTCAAATAAAAAAAAGAGAAATTGAACGATCAGTTAAATTATATAAATATGGAAGCTTGATTGTTAAAATAATTCACAGATGGAAGACAAAACATAAGACTAATCGGACATAAAAATTAACAAATTATAACACAATTAAGATTCCTTTATAGTGTAATACCCTTGTTGTTTGATGCATTATAGACATGAAACCTATACCCACATATGTAGTCTCGATAGCAATGAGCTTTGCTCACGTCTAATAAATTAATTAAAATAATCATGATGGAGGTAAAGAATCAGATGGAAGCAAAGTTTAAGAATGACGTTAGATTTAAAAATAAACGCCATTAGTGAAACTTAAAGTTGCTTCACGGGGCTCTTGGGCGTTCGCCCAAGGTCATTTATAAATGGATGTAAAAACTGGAATGTTTGAAAATTTCCCGTTAGGCTGATAATGTAGATCGCATTATTGCTCGAGCTTTGGCCGATCCCTAAGACGTGTACAACGATCCTGGTGATGAATGAACGCATCTTCGTGACCTGACAAGCTGTAAACGAGCCACGCTTTGTTGATACACTTGATCAGCGGGGTAAATGAGGGTAGATAGCTAGGGCGATCGAAGAATATAACTCAGCAATAAGTTCCATCACAACACGATTTCATGCAAAATTAACCCTAGTGTGGTTGGCTGGAACCAGCGGGCGAGACTGCACAATAACTGTGTAGGCCTATTATCCTTTGCGAAATCGAACGATTTTTGTTTGCTTCCGGTCCTGATTGTCAATGAGGCTGAAGATAATGCGCTACACTAACTGGATCAATTATGGAATTTGTATTCGATGAAGAGGGCAAGCCAACGTAGGGGGTGGTGAGGATGCAAAAAAGGGGGAATGATTAGGTAATTGAGTCGCGTCTGTGTATAGGCTTCCTAGTCAGCTCTACTCTCGGTTCGTCGTCGTGATTAGCATGCAGAGCACTTCTTTGTGGCTTACTCGCCCCCGTGAAGCTTTTCCGCGTCTCCTTTGGCTTCTTTTCTCCTCCCCAAATTAGAAGACATCAATCAAAGTTTCCTTCCCCTTCTTAGCCATGACGGGCACGTGTAGTTTTTCGCGTTTCTCTATTATAGTACAGTTAGGTCCCGTGTAACAATGGCACCTAGCCTAAATCACTACCATCTCTCCTCGCCTACTATTCACCACGATCTTTAATCAAAGTTTGCAATGCATACCCGTACACTCAGGAAAGTAACATAATGAAAAAGCGGCGTTCATATTCAGCTTGGCCCTTTTCATAAGCCGTGGAAGCTTTCAACATAAAAGATTGGAGTATGTTTGAATGCAAAAAATTTAAATTTATAATTCGTATAAAATGTGGGTCAGTTATAGGACTGGCGTTTCTGAGACGCACGAATTTTTCGTATAGAGCGAGTTTGTGGGAACGTACTAGTCTGCGAAGCACATAGTTCGGCCTGAAGAAGTGAGTTGTACGGTAGAAGACCTCTTATCCAGCCTCGCTTTAACCGAGCCAGAATTTTTGCCAGACTTTCTGCGGCAATCGGCTCCTGTTGCTCATTCTGTTGCAAATTACGATGCATAATAATATTAGACTACGTAACAGTTTGTCTAGAGAGTAAGGTAAAAGCTTAATAAGAGCAACAATAATCCTAGTGTTGAAAGCTTTCAAGTGTGCGTTTCAGTTTGTGTTTGCTACCTGTGCATTGTGGATCGCACTCGCTTTTGTGTATCTACTTTTTATACATGTGTTTTTATTATTATTTGTTTATGTCAGTTCAAGATTATTAGTTCAAACAATCGGAAAAGATAAAAAATAAGAAGTATTGTATTTCTGTACACCAAATATATCAATGCATATTTTTCTTTTCTTATGTATACTGTCTAGGATTGCGAGTATTGCTGTTTTTATTTTTCCTTTTGTTTTGGATTGGCCAGCTTTTTGTTTCCCGAGCAAAGGGTTCTGGCCCATAGAGGTTGGATAAGAGGGCTTTTACTGTACTGATAAGATCTTGCGATCAGATGCCTGAATTCTTTCACTAGATACCGCCATATCGTTTCAATCTAACTAGGACTTGAAGGCGGCTTTTGACTTTGTGGACCCTGAAAGCATTAGACACGTATCAAGTGTATTTCAAAGTAGGTTTAGTGAGTGGTTGAAATCCAGTCAATTTTGATTGGATGTAAAGATGTTTGCTGTCAGTGTTTACCTGGCACTCGACCTAAACGCAAGCCAAGTTTTCGGGGTCGTGTATTGACCACAAGTGAAACTAAAAGCCAAAATTCCAAGAAAAAAATGTGCTGACCTCTGGTCGCGTGGGAGGCACATTTCAGAACAGCAATCAAACAGTGACAAGTAGTCCCATTAGCAGTTATAAATTAATACTCTTCTTACCCTATTCGATTCAAATAAGACCTTTATTGAAATTATTACATTTTCTTTTCCAGTATATTCTAAAGATATAAAATGTCAGGCTTTGTAGCTTTAGACTCTTGGGTGCATTGTCCCATGTCCATGTGAATAAGGGTATTCAGTATTCGCAAGCTGTCTGCTTTGTCAGGTTTCATTGTTGACGCTTGTTTCTACACGGAAGGGAACCTCTTTTTCTTCAAACTTTTAAAAAGAAAGTCCCAGTATGGGTACATTTTTCTGTCGACAAAATCTTTCAAGAAAAAGGGAATCACTGTGAAATTTTTGTAAAAGAGGGGCGAGTGATGCATGATTACACGTACGTTGTCTATAAGACTAATGCTTTCGGAGCCTATTTCTTTTTTCGACCCGAATAAACCAGACCCAGACACGTTACCATGGCAAAATTCGAGGTAAAGCTAATACTTAGAATATTAGAGAAGAAAAAAAATTAAAGGGAAGGAAAAAATGTCTCGACGGACTATTGTGGTTCCTCAGGGCAACCATTGTATGTGTGTGTGTGTTTGTGAGTTTTTTTATCCACCCTCAGTTGGAAAGCCTGTTTTATTATATATATTTTTCCCTTTCTCAGGAAAAAGCTAAAGTTTATGTACTACGGTAGATGCTCTCCGTCTTTTTCTCTCTCTCTCTCTATGTATTAAAACTGGACGCAACTTTTCCAGGAAGGTGGGGTAAGCTATTTGGCGAGTGGAGGAGACTTCTCGGATGGGAGTGAGTGTTGAATGTGGAGCTGGGTGGGAAGGACGCTTTAACGGTGTATTTTTGAAACAACATTCCCGTATTAAGTCAGGCATTCCTTTTATGTGCTATATGATAAGGCCGGATGAAGTTTGTTGTAGGGGAAACTGAGTATACACGAACGAGCCTCAGGTCTCCTAATCCACACACAAGTTAAGTGGTTGACAAGGACGCTCTCGACGCCACTCAGCTCTCTCGGGGATGCTGTGGCATTTCTCTATAATCAGTCATCTCTCTCATTATGATAATGAGCCCTGGACGTTTCCTCTCCCCTTATTCTCTTCTCCCTTCCATTCCATCCAGGATTTTATTACAGTCCAGCTAAGTAGATTTTGAACCATTCCACGTGAGATACTCCCTCCGTTGCTGCCAGTAATTAAAAGCCAAGCGGATATCGCGGCCAGAGTCAATTTAGGGCACTTAGGACCCAAAACTGCTGACAGAAGCTGTAAATGAGTCGCTATTACGAAATACGTGGTAACCTGTGTGTCACACTTGTCTTTTTCCGAAGAGGGGAGGTGGGGATGGTAGGAGGTGTGGTTAAATACAATATTTTGGGTGGTGAGATTATTAATGCATAAAACTGCAGCTATTAAGTAAAAGTCACATCTTTTGAATGCGTCTTTGGCTGCCTTTTGGGTGTTGTGATAGAAAAGAATGGAAGATTGACGTAGTTTCAAATCCGTTGCGTCTAGTTTATATTGTCTATTGTTGGGATTTCCCATCGCTGTGTTCGTATATCTTTTTCTATTTCTCCGTTTCGTCTTCGTCGACTTCTCCGAGCCAGGAACTTTTGCGAGGAAAAGCCATTGCTGAGAAGCAGGCTTTTTCGTTGCATATTTAATTGGATAGACTTTTATCTTTGACGAAAAAAGAACACACTGGAACTATTGGGTCGTTACCCTTTTTTTTCATTTACGTCTTTCCTTTGCTTCCTTGGGGAGAAGAAGTAGGAGGATAGGGGGGGGGGGTCCTTGCACAAAAATCCTTTTAAAGCTACTTACAAAAAAGGCTTTCACCCCCTTCCGCGTTTGTTTATTCCTGTTTGTTTGACATTAAACATGCATTTGTTGCTGTGTGTGTGGAGGCAAGGGGTATTACTGCTACGGAACTCGAGTGTGCCGTATTGACTTGGTTGTCGCTCCGCTGGTTCCGACAAGTTTCAATTTAGGGAGAATTTTTCCTTTGGGCCCCTCTGTCCCCCTTTTAGCAGCTCGGAGAGCATGTCTTGCTTGCTTTGGCTCTTCGGTAAATGGATGGGACTCGCTCGATTAGAGCTACAACTCACGACGCCGAACTTACATAGCTGTTAATGAAAAATTAAACTGTCAACCCCACATGGCGAGTGATCGCTTTTGTTCAGGGCCAGCTTTTAAGGAAATTCTACCCCGGTAATTTTTCTTCTTAAAATAGGACACAAAAAAAGGTGCGTTTGTTCAGTCGGGCCATTGAATTGTAGAATATAACGTGTGGAAACTCCACCCTTTACTTTTTATGAATGTTGAAAGATTGCGGATGTGTTGTATTTCTCTGGCAGTTAGACCTTAGAAGGTAAATTATGGTATGGGAATCTCTACACTTACGTGGTCTCGTTGTATAGGTATTCACTGGTAAAATATTTACAATATTGCAGTATTTTTTATTTTAAGTAACCAATCTTATAAGAAATGTCGCTGCAATGCAGTGCTACCTAGATCAACAAGAATCAAAGACTCAAAGAGTGAGTCGTGTCGAATAGGCCAAAATAAAGGTGTGAGGTTTTTTTAGTATCTTAAATACTCTCAAGTTAACGCTAGTTGCGTTAGAAATTGTATTTTAATTATCAATAACTTTTCATTAATACATTTGGAAGTATAAGTTAAACAAACTGTTTTCTACTGCACTAAGAGTACGCTTACCTGTCAAGTGCACATTTCTTTCCTATACACGCACAACATGATTTAGCGAAACACTTTTTGCGAGACCAATTCACCGCGTAAGTGGATAGATAAATGTGCCAGCAAAAAAATCGCAATTTGAGTGCCCTTTTCTATTTCTTTGTGTGTTTTTTGGGGAGGCTAAGTTAGTGTTGTATTTTAAAATGCATTGCAAGTGGAACGTGGGAAGTAATGTGTTTTCAGGGCTGAGATCAATTGAAAGGCGTAATGAAAAGTTTGTGTAGCGTATTTTTCTGGGCAATTCTTCGCCTTTAATGAGCCAGTTGATTACAGAAACGGGTTCTTTTGTCCTTTTCTCGACGTATACTAAGATCCAGAAGCGTTGGATGCATACGCAAAGCGGCAGAATTCGGGGGTTGAGGGGGAAAATAATGTGAAAGAATTATTACGGCTTTACCCAACGCCCAAGAACCGTGTAACACTTTGATGAAAGAAAAATCGCCATTCAACGCTTGTTTCCTGGGGACTAAGCCCAGTGACAAGGAGAAAACTGTTCGTGTGTTCTCTGGGAGAAAGAAAGGGGGCGCCAAAAGCGGGCGACAGTAATAATACAAGACTTGCTGCCAGCCAGCCAATCGAACCCGGGTTGGGCGCAGAACTTGAGTCTGTGACGTACAACAAGCTTTTAAAACCAACGCCGGAGTATTATCGGGAAAATTTCGCGCGGAAGTTCTGTGCGCCGGGGGTGGTTTTCGTATCGTACGCGGTTAAAGATGGAGGGGAAGCTTGGAGTCGGAAGAGCAAATTTGTGGACCGACTAGAGCTAGCTGCTGGTCAGAAATGACCTTTGACCTTTAGCGTTTCTGTTTCTCTTCCCAACTTCCCTGCACGCGAGTGCCAGACGCCTTCTGGGACCCTTTGACGTCAGCAAGGGACCGGGGTCTGAACCCCAAATGGTTGGTACAATTTCTCCTACTTTTATACACAGTCTTGAATTAATTGTTGAGGAGCTGAAACGAGGGCTTTGAGCCATCGTTTCCTATACATCGCCCACGTATTTCTTTGGCAGTGCTGGCAAAGGGGGCATTGTTAGGTGAATTTCATAACAAGGTTTGTTAGTTGGTTGTTGATCCAAGTACGATGTATGAGCTGGGGGAGGAGGACAAAATGGTGTATCTTTTTGGAGCATTAAAAGCGAAAAAGTCTCTGGGGTATTACGTAAAAAAAGGTATTGGATAACTGTTCTGGGAAGTATAAAAATAGTTTTTTTATTATTATTTTTAGAACCGAGGGTAGAAAAAGAAGGAAAAGAGTTTTCATAGGAACGTGGGGGGATTTAGCTGAGCGAAACTAAAGGAAAGGAGAACTGAGATTGAGCAAGAATCGAGAAGCTGCAGTTGAATTGCTAAGCACACCGGGAAAAAGCTGCAGCCCGGTGGGCCTCGAGATTCCGCCGCCATTGCGCAGATACACTCAGACAAAGATGAGCCCCCAATTTTTGTAAAGGGACGTTTTTCAAAGAAGAGCCGTTCGGTCCATGTGATACGACCTGAGATAGTAGCCAAGGGAGTAGGAGAAGAAAAAAACAAGGCACGAAAAAAGCCGACCAAAATCTATGAAATGGAACGCTTGTGAATGCCGCTGTACAGCAGAATGGCTACTAGTGCAATGGTTCTCGCTGGGCCGAGCTTGAGCGAACCGGGGATCCGGCAGCAATGATATCTCTGGTGTCGTCTTCCATCAATTGGAGTAACAACCCGACCTTCGCTCTTACATTTCCCCGAAAGCATCCCATATCGACTGTAACGTGATAGAGGCGATACTAGTCGTTCACAGCTAGAGTATTACGCCTACGTCCCATTGCTGAAATTACTTCGATATTTCCGTCGTTTCAAACTAAAGAGGTACAGTAAAGGAGCAAAAAAATGTACTTGCCTATTCACAGAGGTCTAATTAAGCCTCTCGAGGCTGATTTACTTTCAATAAGGGGCGAACGAGCTTAACCAATCAGTTACGAAATGAAATGTCGACCGCGAATTTTGAAAGCGAATTTTGCCTTGTGAGCAAAAATTATGACTGAAACCTCTGAATTGTTTGGAAGAATAGAACAATATTCATTTAAGAAATCAACTATATTTTACAAAGGCCATTTCAACTCAGTAAATAGAAAAAAAAGCTTAACTGTCCGGTCTGGCCCGGTCTATCTTTACAAGAATTACAAGAAATGTGAGCCAAACAACAGTTAAAATATGGTTACAGCCTCAACAGAATAAAAGAACTGTGACTAACAATACTTCTACATCACTGTCTTGTTTTCTTTGTTGTCTTGAGAGGCTTAATTAGACCTCTGTGAATTGGCAAGTAATTTTTTTTGCTCAGTACTCTACAGTCACTACTGTATAATGACGCTATAAGTATGCATACTTAAAAATTGTGTCCCCCCAAAAAATGACGAAAAGATGAAGGTGATAATAAGTAAAACTCACGCCAAGTATATATAAAAAATTATAGTAATAGTGCAACTTCGAGGTGCAGTCGTTGAAGTAAAAAAGTGGTGGTACGAATCATAGCTAAGCTGAAGAGACTACTATATTTTATTGTTAAATTTAACTATGAATTGTAGAGTTCATCGGAGCGTATTTCTTAGTATTGTCTCGTGGGATTAGCTAATTTGAGAACAGGAGGCTGGAAGTGGGAAGTTACGGAACTTTCGAATTGAAATGTATTGATGAATATCAAGAGTGGGAAGTGGAAACTCGAGTAAACGCTAATTTGTGGTATACGGTAGCGTCGTAGCAGATTGTGTGTACCTGTTCCAGAACGCTATACTGGGTTGCTGGCCAGTACAAGGACAAACGTGACAGTAATGGCACTGCGAATCGTTTGTGCTTGGTCTGACACATCATTACTGTCGGTGCCTGTCACGTGCAGACTTTCATCCCAAAGAAACTGCTAGTAGTATTCGCATCCAGGAGCCTTTCGGGGAAACGTATCGCAAGTTGTTAAATTTAACGACATTGTCGCAAAACTCATACTGTACGTTGTGTGTTACCTATTTTCGTGTGAGTTTTCATTTGAACCACTTCCAAAATGAAAGGTAAATTACAACGAACAACGGCGTTTCTCAAAACATTTTTCGGGGATTTAACATTTCCCGACGTCTACCGAAACTTTTACCAGTCCATTTTGTTACAAAGTCCAACAAACGAGTTAATTGAATGCTAGGAAGATTTCGTCTTGGGTGAAGAGTTTGGTGAAGAAGGTCAAAGTCTGTCGTTAAGAAGACGATTGTGCTAATTAGTAATGAACACGAATACACCTAAGTGGAACGAAGCGATATACGAGTATACGGGTTCCATTTTTCTCTCATAAGAATAAGTGCCAGTTGGCTAGGTTACATTTCTGAAGGAGCCTCAACTCTTCAATTGCTCTCCGTGTTGCTTACAATTCGACAACCAGCCACTAAAGAGTTGTTTTCCGGCTCACGGATTCATACGGGGTAATCAACTTATCCGGTTCCGTCTTCTGAGGCATGGTGAGGGAACACAAATAATGCAAGAATAACAATCGATGTGATTCCCATCATCCCACCCAGGCCAGATTTTTTGATGATCCCTTTGCGAGTTCTTAACGAGTATCTCAGATGTGTAATAAATATACAGATGGAAAAACCCCTCTTGAAGCTGACATCAGTATTTATTCGTCCTAGTCGTTATTGCCTCGTGATTGCCTAGACAATAAATGAGAGCTCGACACATATGATATTGCTTGTTTAGAAGACATATGATTCCCATTGGAACCGATACCTTGCAACCCTCTATACCTCACGCACCTAGTGCGTATCATCTTGAGTGCCATATAAGTATACAGTGCAACCAGCTTAAGTGAATAGGCTCGGGACCGGAAGAACATTATTCAAATATGCGGTTTATTCAAATATCCGGTCTTGCCTACATAGCATGATAAAAAACAGGTATTGAAGGAGACGATAGTAAATTTATACTAATTGGTTATATTAATATTTAATATATTATCCTATATTAACATTTAATTTATTGTATTAATTATTAATATTCAACAATTCTTTTTTTTAACAAGTGTAGCAATTGAATCCTATGTCTGTTTCTTTCAAGGAGATTTAACACTTCCACTCGTTGAGCTTGTGTTCTTTCCTTTAGACATGTTAGCTATACTCCTTTAACTGAGCGACTATGTATAAACTCTGCCAATCGGCTTAATTTGCACGGCGTCAACTAGAAAAGGGTCCAAGATGGTAGTGAAGGGTGTGAGCTTTCTTTGGGGCATAAGACCTTTCAAGCGTTTCGCGAAATATCGCGGCTTTCTGGTGTCAAAAGGTTTTTGCCAGTTCTGTATTCAAATAAACGATGTTATTTAGCATTGTAAGGTATACAGCGGGGCTTTAAATAGTTTTGCAATCAAGAGGTTTTATTGAATTATCCATTATTCCATTTAGAGGTTTAGGTTTACATTGAATTATACGGGCTTAAAACGGGACCGTCACCTTTTTGTTCAATTCTGCGTTTTATTCCAATAACCGATATTCAATTAAGTGGGTTCGACTGGACTAAATTTTTTCTCCTCGCAGGTGATGTGTGACGGCGTCAGCAGTCGTGGACTATGGGTGCTGTAGCGGGAGCAGGATGGCCTGGGTCCGGCGGCGTGCCACCGACGGAGCCCCGAGACGAAGTCGGCGGTCCATCATTACTTCCGCGTCCTCTGATCGCGCCCACCAGCGTACCCTTGACCTTGACCCAACCCCGCCCGCTCCACGCGGCCCCGGGACAGGTCACCCGTATTCCGCAGCTCTGGCGCCTCAGGGTTATCACTCCTGCTCATGTCCAAGCCCCCTCGCCGTCAAACGGCAGCCTTGCACTCCCCATGCAAGGTCCTCCCAGTCTTGCCACGCCTACGGTCAAACAAGGTCAAGTCACCAGTACAGCAGCAGCAGCAGTTGGGGACGATGCCTGGTCTTCACCGTACTTTGCTTCCTCCATGTACTGGTCCTTGCAGGTACATACGTGCATATATACATTCTTACAAGCATTTTCGAAAATTACGACGCCCATTGGTGGGAGGGCGCATCCAGTGGACCTTGTCCTGGGTGACGGATACCAAATTGACAGGAGGAATACTGAGAAGCTTACAAGGGAGTAAGCTTCACACCTTTTTTAAGGCGTGACTACGGGTCTTTTGTTGGTCGTCTTGGCTTGGAATACCTGTTTCTTGACTATTTTAGCAGGCATTCGGTACACATACCCAAGGCACCGCAATTGAGATCCCACGAACTTTAGGAGAAAGGGCTTCGTAGGAATTGGTTGTTTAATGTCGTTGTTCTTCACTTATATGGTGAACTCCCCATTTATGCGGTTTTGTTTTACGCGATTTCGATTTTACGTGGATTAATTTTTTTCGAATTTAGTTAATAATTTCCCCCTAGATGTCACTTTTACCTGATTTTATACAGCCAATAACCTATTGTTGCGTAGCAATAGGCTGGATGGAGTAAGGGAAAGAGTTTGTGCGTGTTGACTGCGTGAATTCTGGAGTAATTACAATATCCCATATGCCTTTAAAAAAAAATTAAAAATGATCTAAAAGATCTAATTTAAAAAAGATCTAAAGAGCCCAACTATGAATGCTATGTGGAGAAGGATTTGGCCCAGATTGCGTTTCAAGTTTTGCAGGCGATTGTGGTTCATAGCAAACTAGTGATAATGGCGTTGCTGAGGCAGTAGCACTAGGACAGAAATTCGGAGGTGAAGGGAGGTTGATATAAGTGCAGATAACATCGAAGGTCTTCTGAAATCCCATGACCTGGAAGTGATCACGAGCGAACTCATTGATTTGCATCAAGGACACAGCAAAGAAGAGCAAGAAGTTGAACAGAAGTTCTTTACCTGTTCGCAACCCAGAATTATTATTTTAAAAAGTAAACACCCAAATTATTTCCCAAATAAGTTAAAGAACTACCTAAAATGCTTGTAAAAGTTCCTTTCCTTCCACCGTCATGAAAATGTATTGCCAAAGACTACGTCTGTAATAAAAGTAACCGTCAATAGGCTGCGCCTACGGTGGTTTCGAAATATATAAAAAAACCCAGAATATTAAAGCTTCTATTGCCACCGTTCAGAAAGCCATTGATTTTTATCGAAAGTATAGAACCTGATAGCCAAAGAAGCGGTTCATTTGTTTGAAACATAGTTATTGCCATCGTTATTACGTTAAATCGTAGTTATTTGAAGCATACATTTTACTTGAATCATCATTATAAGCTTTTTATACATAGATTATAAAAATGTGATAAAAATGACAAATATTTTTTTGGAATTCGATAAGAGTAAAGATTTTTGAACATGGAGCGCGTCCCTATCTTTTCTATGTATACCACGGCTCACTTTACGCGGCATCTTTATGGAACCGCTCTATCGCATATACGGGGGTTCACTCTACTGTCTAGTGACGTCTGCGTATCTTCGGAACAAACTCATTTAATTTCAGCCGACTGTATTCGGTACCTAATTCTTTCGGCCGTAACCCACGGTTCGTGACAATAGGTGAAGTGTACAGACGCAAACGCTCTTAATAATTGAGAGTTCTGGTGTACTGGACCCCTCTGATTTTGACAACCGCGTTTCTGCAGAACTCCCGTAAAACTCCGAATACTCTGACAATGCGCCCGTCGATCTCTGTCTCCCTTTTCGCATCCATCGTGAACCATACTCCCAAATGCTTGAATTTCTCCACCTGTTCCAAAGACGCTGCGCCATCACGCAGGTTGCACAGAACAAGGTCTCTTGAGATAACCATCTTCTGTGACTTGGGCGCATGGTCCTTGCGGGTAACCGGACCAAGTCCTATTCACAGTGTCCGTGTCTAGCTGGTTTGTCATACGAGACTGCTCAAGGGTTCTTTGACAAGGTTTAGGTCAGGACAGAGCACTGCTGGTGGGCGTTCGCTTTTTCTTGCCATAAGGGGAAGGTTGAAAAACAGAAGAGAGAGAAAAAAAATCTTGGAAAAAGTAAGAGCTGCTAAAGCAGAATGGGTAGAATTGCTGGCGGGTAGACGTCAGACATTCTCGTTTTTGTTAGGAATGAAACAGAAGAGAAAAGTTGCACAAGTATACAGCAATGGCATTTGGATTGAGGCACACGAGGTTTATGGGAGCAGCCTGAGAGCCATTTCTTCTTCTGATATGAAGTTGTAGCCTAGTTATCGCTTGGCTGACCGGCACCCTCGTGACAAGTTTACGATGACCGTTTCCCCGACCTTCGTCAGTTTTCTCCTCCTCTGCTTTTTTTTTTTTTTGGCGATCCCACCGGCTTCGTCTTTCGCGCCCTCCCCACTCCCCTATTCCTCCTGAGCAGATATATCTACGCCCGGACAAACTGACCCCGGCAAAAGGAAGAAACTCGGGGAAATGAGGCTGAGACCTCTCGAGAGACCTATTCCTGGGTCAGGTGGTCACGTCGAAGGGGAAACCATTTCGCGTAGGTCCCGACGCCCCGTACTTTATATCCTCCGTGCCGACCCAACGTGAGCCCAATGCTGCTGTCGTACATGCAAGCTGAACCTGACAATGACAATACAACTTTGGTCCGGGTGTGGAAGGGGTAAAAGGGGGTGGGGCGAAAACGCTCTCATCTCCGCGTGTATCTCCGTGCTCCTCTTTCCCCACTTTATGCTCGTGCTTCCCCTTATACTGGGAGGGGAAGAAAGTTTTCCCCAAGCCACGCCTTGTTTCTACGCCATTGACTTTTAGAATGATTGAGAACCTTTGAAAGCAACCAAGCAAACTTTTCGAATCGCCCGCCGCCAGCTTTTATGCTCTTCAAACTTTTTTGTTTCCGGCCTGTTCTCTCCGTGTCAGAGAAAAACCGTCCTAGACATAACCCCGGGAAAGAAATGTCTCCGAAAAACTCTCAGAAATATTGGTAAGGAAAAGTTGGGGGGAAAAAAACGCGGGTGTGTTGCAAATGGAGAGGTGACTCGCTGGTAGGTGGTCGGAAGGGGTGGCAAGTACTTGCCAGTAGCGTTTTGCCAGCATCCTCCCCGAGCTTCTCAGTTTTCCATAATGCAAGGAGGGGGGGAAAAACGGTTTCTGGCGCTCCGTAACGGTTCATCTGCTTCCGTTTTTGGTAATAACGGGCCTGCCGCCAAGAATTTCTAAAGAATTTGATCTTCTGGGTTGACTTCAGATGGATCCCGACGATTGAGACAAGTATCGGCACTATTGCTTTCCCAGCCGCGTGCTTTCAACGTTTCTAATCTTTCAAGCCGGTTATTTTCGACTAGATAGCTTTTCAGAGAAAGGAATCCAGGGTAAAATGGGAGAAAAAACCCTTGAGCTGCATTAAATCAGATGTGTTTGTGATTGATGAATGACAATGAGCTTTAACTGCGTTGCCAAAGGACTCGACGATACCGAAAGTGGCTGGACTTGTCCCGGACTGAGGGGGTAAACTGGGCAGTCGTGTTAATGCTGAACATTCTTTGAGTTCAGTACAACCCCTATCATGAAAGTAACATAAGGTTTCCCGTAGCTCCGCTGAGCTTGACCCCGGGACTGTAACTGGACATGAAGTTTGTCTTTAAGAGATGGTTGCTCACAGATGCAGACGCACACACATAGGGCTGGTATCCACGTTGGGAGGCGGGTTTCCCTCCGTAGGGAACTCATCGAGATTCGTAGAGGGGATTCCAGAACAGTAAACTAGATTGCTTTGGCTTGACCTCGGATCTCGTTTTCTTCTGGGTTTCGTGCGTCCGGGGGAGGGCGACTTGCGCTACGCGCCGAGAGTCTGCGGAGATAAGACATCGCACTAGCCAGAAATATGGCTGGGGAACATAGAAGGGTGTTCACACGAAGAAGAGTCGTCGTAGGCAAATAGATAAGAACTGAGTCCCCAGGAAATTAAGTTCATGATGACGGAACAGTGAAGCGTTCACAGTGAACTGCGAACCCTGATCTGACCCTTGCGATAACTCACTGTCGATCTGTCGTAATAAACGATCGACGCCTGAGGAATGGGAGTGACTCTTGCTTGACTTGTCTGCAACCTTTGTCACCGTGTACTTGCGTATAGATATGTCGGAGCCTGCATTAGTTTATCCCTTTTTCCTGACATTTTTCGATAGTACTGTCAGTGCGTACTTAGGAATCTCTATTGCAATGTACTGGTAGAGCTTTTCATTCACTTCGTAGTTACGGTTCTATTATTGTCGACATACTCCGTTGACAGCGGAACCCCATTGTGGTGTAACTTTGGGGGTCTTGTCATGCAGGCCTGCAGGAAGTCTTAGCAGGCCTGAACTAACCGGAGCAAACGCCGTTCCCTCGGCCACATTCATGAGCGAAGGCACGAGGTCTTAGTGGCTTGCTTGTTTTTCTTTATTTTCTTTTTTTTCCTTCCTTATTGGGGACGTTGAAGCTACACGATGAATTTATGCAATCGTAACATGGAAAAAGCAGCATAGCACAAAGATATCCTTCCTTCTGTTCATGATGGGTTTCTGTGTCCTCTGAGCACACTTCGTGCAAGATATGTCTAGCAGACTCGGGCAATTTCAAGAAAAAGGCAATTCAGTTCAAGTCCACAAACCTTTTTCCGAGTCATTTCAATTCAAATCAGTTTGAAATTTAACATGGCTAAGTCAATTCAGACCCCTTTGAATATCATTTTCATGTCAAGTCATATTCAAATGATTTAGGAGTTTTCAAATTTGAAGACAACTCAGAAGTCTGACGATTGTTTCTTCAGCTTTACGACGTCGTTCCTATACGAAGAATGCAACTGAGTACATATGACAGTAAATGCAGTTGTGATGCATGTCCATTCTACAAAACGTTGGATCAAATCGAAGGTCGAAGTACTATTCCAATTTTTTTAAAGTGAGGTCTTTCTCCCAGAGTATTTCAAGTTAATTGAATCGTTATTTTTAGTGCAGTGAAAGTCAAATGCACTTTGAAACGGAAATCATTCTCCAAGTCCAGTCAAACTTAGTTCAATGGAGCTGATGTAAATTCAGGTTAACTCGAACGATTTGAATTTGCTATCTAGCTGGTTAACCGGGTTAAATCCCCGTATGTGAACGCAGTGAATGTTTTAAGCATTATAAATTTGGAATCCTCTACTGACCCAGATCGTTCGGTAGTTACGCAAAGTTCGTTGATTAGTCACGGCAATTTTTTTCAAGTAGCAGTTGATTTCGTACATGTTTAAACATTTTATCTGACACGAAGAGTCAGTTATGGTTTACAAATATGCGTGGTTACTTTTAAAGACCCCTTCTATTAAGGAAAAAAAACGAAGCGACAAAGTGAACGAATAATTATAGGTGGTACGAGTGTATGTTCACTATTAAAAAATATTCTTTCTTAATATGGACGGAAATTACGGTTTTACCCCAGTTTCCCGTGCCACTGTTGTTTTACGTAGCGTGTGCTTACCAAATTGCGTGTCTTCGTGACTAAAGTATTTCCCGGGGAATTGGGTTTGCGTGGGTATTTGCGAAAAAAAGTACAAGTAAAATTGGCATTCATCTGTTTTGGCAGTCGATAGGTGAAATAATTCATACGATGAAAGCATAAACGTCACGCGCCCTTTTGCCGCTTCATTTGTACAAAAGCTTTGGTGAAAAAAAAACGCACGACCCGTCCATAATAAACTGGTGATCATTCGGCGTTTTGGCAAGTAAACTATATGAAAACTTTATTTACGAAAGAAATACTGCGCTGGAAAACACTTTAGCCAACATTTGAATGGCCTGTTGGGTGTGGAAAAGGAGGAAGCCAAGGCTCCCCTCCCCCATAAAACATTACTGCAGCCGGAGCGAACAGGCCAAGGAAGGGGGTCAGCAATACGGCGATAGACTTTGCGTGAATAAAGTTGGCGGGTTATTTTTATGGGACCAGTAAAAAGCCCTGTACTTTCGACTATACCTTGAAATAGATCTACTTGAATCATAAAAAAAAACTCCAGCGCCTCTCCTCTCCCACAGTCTCTTTCATCGCCATATAATCAAATACCATTTCCCAACCAACCCTGCTTTTCATGGTCGATGAACTGACGGGGAAAACTAAGAATTTCTCTCATTCCGGCATCGAGTGAAAAACAAACAAAAAATGGACGTAAAGTTTGGTGTGTGTTGACTTGTCAACGACGTCCGCGACGTCGCCGCCGACTCCCCGAATTTTTCCGGCTGCGGTCTAACGCGAGGAAAAGCTGTTTATTCCACGTTTACCTATACTGTAACGATTGGTAAACTCCCTACCACAAGCCTTTTATTTCTATAGTGTATAGTATATCCATAAAAGAAAAGGCGTGTTGTAGGTATTCCGGCCCTCTTTCACCCCCTTGGAAAAGTTTTTTGAAGAGTTCTGCGTGGGACTCGGCAGCCATGGAACCGACAAAGGGGGCGAAGTAGTGTATTCTGAACTGTGACCGTTTTATTTGTATTATGATGTTCGCTTTCCTGGAGGGTTGGAGCAGCCGTTTGTTAGATCAGTAAATATTTTGGGAGTTTATTGAAAAGAAATTGTGAATATAAAACCTCGTCTGTAGAATGAAATAAGCGAACTGCGAACAGAAAATACATTATTGCTCTGCGGGCGCACAAGTTTATGACCGGAACTGATAGTGCGGGAGATGAAAACGCGCCCCGAAGCAATGCTTTTGGGCACGTGCCATCTTAACCCGTAAAAAGAGACAGTCTTTCAGAGGCAAATTTTTTTCTCTCTCCGCTATGACGGGGAGGCCAAAACTTAATCGCCCTTTTCCAACCGTGTTTTTTATTGTTACATTTATTGACTGGTATCGTCAAGCGTCGTCGGCCCGGAGAGGTCCGATAATAGTTTCCATGCTTGCGGTGCTGCAGTGTCGTGTGCCAGGGGGCCCGTGGTGGCAGCAATGCCAGTAATACACACGACACACATCCTTCATAGGGGGCGGTTTAGGACCCATCAGGTCCCGATCGTATTCTTCAAGTACTTTGGACGGAAAACGGCAGTGAATAGGCGCATAATTACTAACGAATGGGCAAAGAAATTTTCCCCGTCCCGAAGCGTCATTTAATTTTCAAAGCGCTTTTGCTTCAGAGTTTTCTAATAGCGCTGTTAGGGCTATTACGTCAGCCAAGCCGTTCTGGGTTGAATCGGCAAAAGTTTGAGGAAAGTAAAAGATGAATCCCCGAACCCTGTTGATTGTTGTCTTTCAAGCCAGAAAGTGGAGGCTGTCGAGACGTCCATTCCTGGTGAACGAACGGGGAGGAGGCCACATAAAGAAATGTAATCTTTACCGGAACGCTGCCTCCCGATCCGATTATCGTCACAAACTCTCCCCATCTAAAGATTCACAGTGGCGGAAAATGTAAAACCTCCGAAAAGAAAAGACCAGGACTTGAGGAGTATTGTTGCAGAGCTTAACGAGCAAATTCTTTCTTTGCTCGTGATTTCCAGAGCGGACGAGACAGAAAAGAAGATGTGGGTGGCGGAGTCTCTTTTTTTTTTACTTGGTTGGTCTGTGTTTCCCAACGCAGTCCTCACTCCAGCCAAATTTGAGAGTGTTTTATAGCAGAAAACGGTGCCTTTAAAAGAGCGTCAGTGCAAATAAAAAGTCTCCTTTTCCTTAAAAGGAAAAAAGAACGGCAGCTGTCTAATTTGGCCGGCTTTGCGTTTTGTGTATTTTCATCTTCTTCCTATTAAAGATTGGAAGGAAACGTCATTTTAAGCGCCAGACATAGTTACGTGAAAGCATCTTTTAGGAAATTAGTAGAATTATCCCCTTTGAAGAAATAATATTACTTATTTCGAGTCCTTGCTCGGAAAGTCTGCAGAAGAAATTCCTGCTCGGTCCAAGGCGAGAGTCTCCCGCCTGTATTCCAAGCAACTTAATTAGCGCAAGGGCTGGTGAAACTTTCGCTGTTCATGAGGAATGGAACACAAGGTTTCTGAATTACAGCATAACTGCGTAGGTTTAAGACTGGCAGGCAGTTATGCGTGCATTTCGCATTTCTTTGAGAGCGGCACCGGCTCCAACGTCAACGAGTGGCGGGAATGGGAGGTGCTATCTGGATTCGGTTTGTTATATTCTGCGTTTATTTAATCAATACGTAGATTACTAATTAAATTAACGCAGAATTAAGCTTGCATTTTAGTGCATGAAAACGTGTGCCTCAAACGACAAAGGAATGCAAAGAATAAACAGTTTTATTAGGTTTTGGAAATGGATGTAATATTACTATCGACGAGTATCCCAAGCTTTTGTACCTTGCATTACTGTTCTAGTCTACAGTAATATGTCGAAATCTGCGTTCAGGTCTTAAAAAAAAGAAAAAAAGAAAGACCCGATCATATACATTGATCGGAGGCGACTGAATCGATGTTACCTCGAAGGTCAGTGAGAAAATCACGATCCAGATCGGCGTGTGAGCCTAGAATTTCCTGATTGCTACAACTTTATATCGTTGGTCACAAATATTCATTAAGCTACACTCTGACTGAACTATCGAATTTTTGCACGAGGTGGTTATTGTATTATTAACTAATTGTTGGATTCCGTCATTTTGCGAATATTGAACGACGCCATGTTTGTGACACGACGACGACGCCTCTTCTCGCCGTTCAAAGCTTATAAACGATTGGTCGGCTTGAAACTGCGGGAATCCATGCCATGTTGGACCAAACATGGTGACGTTCATCTGTTGCAAGCTGGCGGAATTAGCCAATCGTTAAATTGAATGCTCGTTTTTGGATCTAGAATTGATCTGGATTTAGTTTATTTATTACTATTTATTTATGTGCTTACTTGGATCAAACTGGATCGAGAAAAAATCTAAGCGGATCTGGAAAACTTTTCTTTTTGGATTCCATGTACAAAGTTTGATTAATTTTGATCGGATTAGACTGAAATTGTCTAAGCTCTGACAAAAACACAATTTCGTAATGGTGATTGAAGTAGGTTGTATTTCTGCCTCAGTTTAAATTCGAAGCTTAGGCCTAAACCAGGATCTGCAGGTTTGGAGTCGCATGGTGTTCTGTGAAGTGTATCCAACGTATGGAGTCAGGTGCCAAATAACTAAAATGCAAACAATAGGCGGAATTTAATCCAAGTAACGCTGGGGCCCTGCGAAGCCCTCGCCGAACAGAAATTGAGAAGAATTAAGCTTCTAGAATTGGATTAGGTTGGCATTGATTGGTTGATTGCTGGACCTTGTTTTCTTCGTCGTCTCCCCCATTTGCTGGTGGATTCTACGTTTAAGGTCGACGGGGGGAAGATGTGACGCTGGAAAACAAGGGAGAAGTAGCAACGAGACACGGAATTGACAATTGGAAAATGGAATTTTCTGGGGAAAATGATGTGAGAAGTAGCTTGGGGAGTATTACGAAAGTCGGTCGCCCGTGGTGGCTGTCCCTTCGCCTTGGTTTTCAAACTGGCGTGTCTCATAACGACGTTCGAAATTTTTCGGGAGGGGAATACACGCTTCGTCCCCTAAGCGGAGGTCTGCTTAATCTTTCTCTGGCACGAAAGATTCATGATTTGATGTCAAGACCGAGTTGACAATCGTTTTTTTTAGGGCAGGGTGATGAAAAGTAGCTGCCAAGTCCGAGTTTTCTGTTAGTTGCACAAAACTGCAACTACTAACACGGGAAATAGAATTTATGGTGCGGGGAGACTTTCAACCCCCGTCGGATTTCACTTTTGTCGATTGGAAGGGTGGAAAAAGCTTGTCTTACAACCTTTGCACCTAGGAAAGTTTAGTCAGCTGACTGCGTGTTACTACCGCATACGCTTTTCGTTTCGTTCAGCCTTCAAGAAAAAGAACGGAAGAGTTGTTCAAGGCTGCTATTGATTTTCCGTATTAGTGTTGTTCTAACCTTATTTTTTTCTGATACACTTAGGCATGACGATTCCTCCCGACGCAGAGCATCTGACGGCCATGCTGGGGGAATCTGTGATCTTCAATTGCCACGTTGAATTTCCGGAAGGCAGTCATAACCATCCTATTCCTTACGTGGTCCAGTGGCATAAGAAAGTAAGTACTTTTTTTACTATAAGGGTCCTTTTACACCAACGACAAAAGACACATAAGACTTACTTAACCGATACAAAAGCAAATACGAGATAATTGTGAAACTCGGTCTACTGGTAGTCCATGAAGGATGAAAGGGACACAAGAATTAACTTGGGTAGAACAGCTGATGACGAACCGCAACCTTGACAAATTTTCTCTTAGTGATTTTTGTCCAAGTGAAGAAAAACACAAATCACCATTGTTTGATACCGAAAAGCTCACCAGATGAATCCAGTAAGAAGCATTTCTGCAGCAATGACTATCTGCAAGAGGAATATGGAGTAACGAGCAATACTAAGCTATACGCAATACGAGCAATACGAGCTAATAATTAGCTAAATTATGAACAGAATTCAAAGTAGAGTCATTCCCTACCAACGCAGAAACAAACATAGACGTTACCGATTTAGTTACAAAGGCAACTAAAGTTTGTAATGATAAATGGGTTCTATGATAGATTTCTATGAAGAACTTGACTTGTGTTCCAAGCCATTGTATACCCTCTTTTATGGACGACTGCAGGGAGTATTTGCATTCACGATTTTGTATTTACCGTTCAGTATGTTTCAAAATATTCTTGACAGTATCTTTTTTTGACTTATAATCTTTAGAAAGATCTTTTTAGAATGACGAAAGGCCAAGTTAATTTACAATTGTTGCAAGAATTTATTTTTTCCCCAGAAAAACTCTGAATTTCTAAAATTTCTCCTTGATTCTTCATATTATTAATGAAAAAAATAGTTTTACACATTTTCAAAAAGTATAAAATAGTCATTAGAGAATTTTGAATGCAATATCTCGTCTCTTTCATTTAACGTACAAAAAGTTAAAATGTATACAGTAGCTTGAATGCTCAACCACTTCAATAAGAAGACCTACCGCCCACGCTTTCTATAAGTAAAAAAGAAATGAATCAATATTTATAAATATTTGTTCATTAAATTGGCAGCTCCGCTTTCGATGTAAGACGGGTCTTTAATTAACTTAGTTCCGCCTAGACTGGTTGTGTTCATGACAGAGGCTCATTCTGACTAAGTATAAGCCTAGCATAACGGCTTATGTCGTCCACACGAACGGGTTGTAAGCTTACTCGTAACAGTTTGAAAGGCCAGCAGTTTGACGTAATTCTGCATTCGGCATAGCACAGAATGGCTACCTAGTGCAGAAATGAGAGTGCACTGGAAGATGTGGTCGGTGAACCCCAGGATATGTTATTTATACGCGCTCACGTAGCAAGTCACGAATTCCATGCACGGAATCCGTTGCGTTACATCCTATCGGAAGATACCGGTATAGTAGGGTTCCAGGAGAGGCATTTCCTCTTGGGAAGATTTGTACACGGTCGTAGCATTAAAACTTCTTTTCTGTCTCTTAGCTTTTCTTGATTTTATTTCCTTTTTTTTTGGTGTGTATGTGTTTCTTTTTCCCATAACCTCGTGTCGGCCAAGTTTTCATATACTCCTGAGCTTTTCAGCCTCCTGCTGGTACTACTGTTGAGGGAGAAGCTACGGCCAGTCGTGGGGAAGGGGTACATAACCGCCCCTCCCACTAGGGGCTTACCGTCTACCACCCCTTTTCCAGCTCTCTTACTCTCTGTTTCTCGTTCTTTCTCTGCTCTCTTCTTCTCTTATTGATCTGTGTCGAGCGAGAGGATGAGTCCGCGTTGGCGCCGTTTTACAATAGTCTCTATGCATCGCCAGTTGGCTCAGCTGTCAATCGATACACTTACGAGGATCACCCCTAGCAAAGTCTTCTTCTCCCCCGTCAACCCCGAAACCTCTTTTTTTTCACCCCCATCTTTGGGTTACGTTTTTTTACATGTACAGTAGACAGTGCCCAAGGAAATTACACAGTGAAGAAGAAATGTGGAAGCCATCTGAGGAATCTGCGACACTTGGGGGAAGTCTTGCGTCTTCGTGGCTAGGCGACCATCGAAATCCAAAGAAATCGTCTTGAAATACCCCAGCGAAGAAAAAAGAAGACAGTGGAGGAGAAAAAGAGAAGCTACCCGAGAAAAAAATCGAGGGAAAATTATCTGATAGAGAAGGAAAAGAACTGTGGGAAGAAAAGCGAGTAGATTGACAGTATTTATAGCCTTCATCTCCAGTTCACCGTCCGGCAGCTTTGGCATCCGAGAGATGGATTTTCTTTCGGAGTTACGAGACTGGGGGGGTAAGAGTTGATAAACCCTGGGCAGTTGGTCAAAACTCAACCGATTGAAGGATCGCTTCTCGTACTATCTAGGTTCAATTTTCCGTTGAAACAAAAAAATATTTTTTTTAACGATGGGAGAAATTCTGAGAGAAAATGGGCCAATCAAGCTTTGGAAAGAGTTTGAAAAATAGTAGAGAATGCTGAGAGGAGAAAGGAATTTTATTTTCGGGAATTAGGAGTCTCATTTAGGCTCAGGTATTCACGTAAACATGGCAGAAAAAGGCAGTCGAGGAGGAAGGAAGTACGCGAAAGAGGAGACGACCACCACGTGATAAAGTAACTGATGGTTTAAGCTCAAAGAGTGGAAGTTTACCACAGGGAATTCCGGCTATGTTGGGAACCCTGAGTTTTGAGGCTATGGTGTACCCCAAAAAGATTCTCTCTCTCTTGTGCTCTCGCTCTTGCGTTCGCCCGGCATCGCATACTTAGTCAAGTTAGTACGAGTCAACCAACTTGAAATAGAACGAAGAGTAGGTACTTGAGATCCGCTCTTAAGATGGTAGATCTGCCGGTTTTCAACGTTTCCCCCAGCGGTATGAAGCCAAGTGAGAGGGGCTTCGATGGTAACTTTTGAGTAAGTGCATTGCGTGACTTGTCAGTTGGAACTTGCCTCGAATCAAAAGCTTTGAAAGGTTACAGTTCTAATGGAGAAAGTCCGTAGCTCGCTGAAGAACTGCGAGCAAACTTCTTGGGATAGCGCAATTGTCTTCCAGAAATATGCCTAAAGAAAAGTTGCTTAGATCAGACTTGCCAAAAACCTACCAAGTCTTGTGGCTAATTAATGGTCGGACGGCTAGATTTCTTTTGTATGTTTTTATTCCGAAAAGGGTTTCCGTTTGCTCGCGGCACTGTTTGCATTTCCGTGCGTTGCTAAAAAGTCTAACCTAACTAGGCCTAACTTAAAGAGTACATAGCCTGACTTACTAAGCAGTGCGTGTACAATCGTGCTTTCCAAGAGTTTGTTAGATTCATTTATGCTTTTTTTTACATTAGCGTGAAGAAAGTTCTTGGCTGACTTCTTGAGAATTCTTCGCTTAGTTTACAAAAAGTTGCATTCTTTTGCATACGAATAACTAGGCATTCCTCAAAAAAAAACTAGACTAATACCTTGTCTTGATTATGCATAATAGTTGAACTTTGACGAAGACTTCCACTGGCAAAAAGAGCGTCGGGTTAGTTAGGACAGCTTCCGCATTGAAATGAATCATTTCTTTCCGTTAGGCTTTTGTTTTGTTTTGTTAGTTAGACTTGCCGTGTGTTTTGTATTTCTATGGGTTCCTGTGCGTTCCGAAGTCATAGTTACGACTGGATATTGAAAAAACTAAATTTGTTAGTAAGATTCCTAAGATTTGCATCAGTTGAAACTACCATTATTGCTGCTACGCAATTACTATAGTTATTATTGCGACGTGAATTATTAAACTAAGCTAAACTTAAGTTTTATTGCAGAAAATATTAGGAACGCTAATAATATTGGCAACTGAAGTCGAAGTGGAATCCGGATAATTAGTATTACACTTAAGGGGGAGGGGAGGTCTCAACTACTCGACGAACTCTTGCAGACCAAGTTGGTTTTTACATGAAAATACCTGTAAAGGTACGTGGCTGTGTTCTTGGAATCCTGAAACTGATAGCTAGTCATAGATCTTTTTCAGAAAGAAATCCAATCATAGTCTTTATATAGCTACTCGAGCACTTTTCCTTGTATAAACGAAAGAATTAATTGGCCTATTCATTTGCTAGGGGAAAAAATGGAAGATAGTTTCAAATATCCTTCGTAGCTTTCTTTCGGGTTGCTCAACTGCACAGAGGAGTCCAGCTCCCCGTATCTTTGTAAAATTTTAGTTTGCCGTTTCTTTCCATCCATAAAAGAAACTTCCGTTACTTTTAAATTTGAATTACTTCTGTTTTACCTGAACAATTAAAACTCGAACTGTTGAAAGAAAAAGAACAAAAAAAGACAAGGGTGGTGTGTTTTGTCATCCCTGGTCGTCACACGCGTGGCTCTCTATGCAAATTAAAAGAGCATTCTGATTCCAGAGAGGTAGAATGGCAACCTTTTAAGGGGATTCGTAGCGTGTGGGTGGCGCTTACGGGAAGAGCTCGTTATGAAGTTAACGACTCATTCATGAGCTAGATAGAGAAGAGCTGTGTTCTACTCAAGTCTTGAATTGTAAGGGACAAAAAACGGCTGTATTTCTTCCTTCCCTTACAGCAGGGCCTGCACTAATTTTGTTCCGCTAGAAAATGATAAAGTCTATAATGCTGCTCTCCTTTACTTCACTAAGACTCGGAGCGGCTTCTTTCATTGGAGTAATGCTCCGCTTTGCCTGCATTACGCAAGACAAAAGACACGCTTACGCTTCTAATTCAATAAAATTCCCCTCTCGACTTTCCTTTGCTGTAGCGACCGTGGACTTTTCAATAACGTTGAAGAATATTCCAGAAAGAGAGAAAAAAAGAGAAAAATCATTTGGTGATAAAAATATCCGTGCGTGTCAGATTTTTTTTAGAGCAAAGAAAGGACCAAATTGAACCGTCCTAAAAAAAGTGATGTGTTATCAGTAATATAGATCACCTGGTGCTTTTCGTGCCCATAAATCGTCTACCTTTGAGGCATAATAATGGTGGTTATCGGAATAGGTTGTGCATGCAGAGAAACAGTTCCACAGTAACCCAATTGCTTTGACTTGTTCTGCCCTTTTCATTGCAAATAACGGCCATTGGATGCTTCAGATTTCTTATCCCATATGTATCGTTTTTCTTCAGGATGTGGAAATTCCTATTTATGTATGGTACGACAACTATCCCACGCACAGCGGCGAAGGTTACGAAGGCAGAGTGGCCAAAGTACCGCCCGGTACTTCTTATGGCTTAGCTGCCCTCAACTTAACAGATATTCAATCCTCGGATCAAGGCTGGTATGAGTGTAAAGTCGTCTTCCTCAATCGAACGCCCCCGAAGAAAAATGGGACGTGGTTTTATCTCGACGTCCATGGTAATTCTTGAATATTTTTCTCCTTCCGAATAATAACTTTTTTTTCCTGCCCGAAAAAAATGAAGAAGAAATGCTGAGAAAAAAATACAAACTGGGCCAGAATATACATCGTAATTCTTCTTTTTTTCTCTCATGTGGTGTATCGCAGCTCCTCCGAGGTTTACATTCACGCCCCAGGATGTTGTCTACGTCAGTTTGGGGGACTCGGTGATTCTGACGTGTCAAGCCGAGGGCACACCTACCCCTGAGATCCTCTGGTACCGCTATAACGATCCAATCCAGCCGTCCTCCAGCTTAGCCATCTCCAATGAGGGCACTGAGCTGCGACTGGCAAGTATCCGACAAGAAGATATTGGCGACTATGTTTGCATTGCGCGGAATGGCGAAGGTCGAGTTCATCATACCACGAAAGTGGTTGTGGCAGGCAAGTTTTGATTGAATTTGGGGAGGAAACAAGCGTCGGCTTGTATGCTTGGCCCAAGAAAAGAGAGAGAGAGAAGGAAATGCATGGGACGCTAATGGTGTTTGGCGGGATGTTGACAGGTGGAGCGGTCATTGTAGTTCCGCCGCATAACACGACGCGTTTGGAAGGCGAGCGGGTGGAAATGGCTTGTGAAGCGAGAGCACATCCTGCCAATGTCTCGGTACAGTGGCTGCGGGAAGGCGTCCCCGTCAAGTCATTGTCTTGGTTGGAAAGTCGTGTGAACGTCCGCAAAGATGGAGCTTTGGTTATTAATCCGGTCAGCGCGGAAGATCGGGGGACATTTACGTGCGAAGTTAGTAATGGGATCGGTGAGCCGCAAAAAGCTTCAGCCTTCCTGGAAGTTGAATGTGAGTAATGCCCGTAATTGAAGCGCCGATTGTTAGCGTCTCCAAGCCTCAAGACTTAATGCCTGCGACGTTGTAAATCAAGCTTAGTGGGCATTAAGCTAGGGGGGAGATAGGGCAAACAAAAGGGGCAGAAAAGAAAAGCGGTGGGGGCTCAGTGTTTATGCAAGTGACTTTAATCGGCTTTTGTCAATTTCAGTCCCGGCCCGCGTTTCCTTTACACCCACGGTACAGTATTTGCCCTTCCGATTATCGGGTGTCGTCAGGTGTCACGTGGAAGCCAACCCGCCCTTTCAATTTATTACGTGGACCAAAGATAAACGGATTTTTGACCCTTTCGAAACACAAGGAGTCGTCGTGCTAACCAATGGTTCCCTGCTCTTCCAGAAAGTAAATATAGCGTGTTTTATGGCCATATTTATCTTGCCTGGGTGCTGCTGGGGAAGACAAGTAGGGAGCGGAGGAGTTGGACGCTTTATATCATACGATTTCCATGGTAGTTCTGGCGTGGCGCTGGTTCTGGCCAAAGTTTTGTACCATCGAAAGGAACGTCATGGGGAGGGGGAGGGGGAGAAATTGATAACAAAGATGTTTCTTTAAGTTGAAGAACCAGAGCTCGCTTTTCTAATCAAGTGTCCCCAATTTGTTAGGTCAGCCAAGATCACCAAGGCAGATATACGTGTACGCCATATAACGTCCATGGGACGGCAGGATCGTCAGGAATTATGGAAGTTTTGGTTCGAGAGCCACCCGTCTTCCAAACTCGGCCACAAGCTGTGTATCAGCGAAAACTGGATGACGAAATTCGTATGGAGTGCGAAGCTCAAGGCGCTCCGCCCCCGACCTTAACTTGGAGAAGGGTAATTTTACTGTTTTCATGCGTTAGTACTATTTTACTTACGATATATAGTAACATCTCGGTATAGCGAACCTCCAGGGGTCGGCAATACTTTTCAGTTAATCAGACGCGTTGTGTACATTGTCAAAGACTGGGATCTGTCAAGCTGCTTCATTATACGCGACATTTCGTTATAACCCGTGCTTGTTATAGCGAGGTTTAACTGTACCCAATATCCGTATTTCAGCACGTAGACGCAATTATACAAGCTCAGAACTCGTGAATGAAAAGGGCCCACGCAAACTCCCTATTCCAACCACAAGGTCCTAGTCAACAAAGAAAGTTTCAATTGTAGGAGACTTGCTGTGGGTTGCGGATTATTCCCGAAAAGATCATTAGGGACGCGGCTCACGCAATTGCCGTGGAATCAGCGTAGAGCCGTTCGCTTGGATCGTTTTTTGTACCGAGTATTGCATACAAGTAGTATAATGTACACTTACACAATAGCTCAGTGACAGACTGATGTAAGACCGTGTACGAATTCCAGTAGTTATGAATGAGAACATTGAACTAATAAATTCAGGAGATGTTTGACCGCCAGTAAATATTTCAAAGTATTAGCAGAGGCTGTTTCTGAATTCTTCAATGGGCATTCGCTTGAGTTGTTAATCAAACGCTGTTTTACAACACTGTTAAAACGAAAACGAGGGAGGGGCATTCAGGATTCACTTTACGCTCATGGCGCTTGGCGCAAAAGGTCTCATTTTCTGCTTATTAATGGTCTTCTAACGTCAAAAATGCTAATGGGTTACAGCACGAAGGTTTCTGGTGGCGTTTACGGTTTCTCGCCAGCCGTTAGATTTATTACTGAGCATTGTCCTGTAAGCGACGCAGTGTAGACGTTTTAAAACGAGCAGCAGTTGATTTGAAAAACCATAACAGAAAGATTTATGGGATTGTTGAGGTTGGTTTAATCCCCACCAGAACGTCGTTTAAAAGGGAGGGGGGTTCATTTTCGTGGTGGAAGAGCGCGTGCATTGTATTTACAAGCTTCTCATTACGGGTTTTAGTTGGATGGGCGACCATTACCTCGTGACAGAACCCGAGTCGAAAACGGACATTTAGTGCTGACGAACCTGAAACGAGGGGATTTCGGGGGCTACGAGTGTGTGGCGAGTAACGAAATTGCCACATTGATAGCGGCCACACAGTTGATGATCGAAGGTACCACGCCCCATGCCCCCTATAATGTGACGGCGGAAAGTGGCGAGTTCCACGTGGACTTGGAATGGCAGCCGGGTTACGCCGGTGGAACGGACTACGTCCAAAAATACGTCATTTGGTAAGTGGAGTACGCTCCTTCACAAAACCTCCGCGACGGAGGAGAATAAGATAAGGAAACAAGTAGTTCTTGAAATTGACAACTTCTCAACTCGGTGGCTTATTGGGATTTACACTAAAAAGGTACCGCCAAGAAGGAGCTTCCAAATGGATTCCTTTTGAAGTGGATCCAGCAAGCTCCACTCGAGCTACAGTACTCAACCTGCAACCTGGTACTCCGTACGAATTTCAAGTCATCGGACGCAATCACTTAGGAGAAGGCATGGCGAGCCCAGTGGTGCGAGTGCCGACCAAAGGTACACTTGTCAACTCGACATCAATTTTTTTTTCCTAAAAGAAAGAGTACAACTTTCCATTTCTGTTCTGACATGACACAACTCACACAAAAAAGGTGAAGGCGGCTAGATAACAAAAGTCTTGGCTGTTCAAGTTTTGCCACGTGCCGCTCTTAGTACTAAAAGCCTTCTAAAAGTAGCTTAGTTATATATCTTATACCTGCGCTATTTTTCGCACGTATTTATACTCCGTCACACCAACCTTTGACCAATTAACAGTAATCAACTAACACTTGCCTTGGTACGGATTTTTTTCTCTCTTTGATATCTTTTTTTTTCTGGGTTGATCGTAATCTTTCCTGCCTTCCTTCCCGCTGCTGCTGGTTCTGGGCTGTAATTTATTACAAAAACACAACTACTACTACGTCAGGCCAAATTCCTCCTACTCCTAACCCTCCCGGCCCAAGCCGTCTGTCTTCTATGGCTCCACCCCCTCAGTCTCAAAATGAAGAAAGTAAGGGCCGTTTTTTTCCAGCTCGACCCTCCATCTCCGGATCACTTTTGTTTTGTCAACTTCCAGAAATTGTTCGTTTGCCTCCGTTCTCTATGAGAAGCATGTTGGATGAGACTGTTGGCACGTGCATTACACAGCTTCTGTTGGCACGCTTTTTTCGCGCGGGAACTGGGAAACCTTCATTTCTGTACATCTTGATTCCTCTACATTTTATGTTCGTATTTCCTTTTGAGTTTCATTGCGTTTGATTTCATTTTCGGTTTCCAGAAGTTCGCAATTATAGCATTGTTGTGTACCCTACCGACGAATACGGTTCCACTTATATTCCCACCGTCTTCAAGCCGAAAGGTTAGCATCATTTTGGTTTTGTTTCCTTATTCATCACCGTTTTTATTGCTTTGCCTCTGATTTCGTCCAGCCTCCGTGACATAATGTAACTCTGTTCGCTCCATAAAGCACATTTTTGCTTGATATATACTTTGACTTGGCATCTAGCCTGTTAGCTAAACAAGGGAGACACCCTGAACCAAACCCCCCCCCCAAAAAAAAAAAAAATCTCCAAATCCCACCCTGAATCTCCCTTGCGGGGGGATAGCCTAGTTTCACATAATTTCATTACTAATGACAATGTGTTCTACCCGGCAGGGTTGGCTCCGTTTGCTCCTCGCAATCTCACTCTCGCTGAGCAGAGTGATGGATATCTGCTGACTTGGACTCAGCCCAGGGAAGATGGTGTCGCCGTAGCGTATTACACGGTAGATTATTGCGCGGACAACCAATGGAAAAGATTAAGCAAGTCCGAGCTCAAACCCTCAGATTCTTCATTCCTGGGTAAGAATTTGAACCTCTTTCATCGGGTTTCCTTTCATTTTTCTCTCCCTCGCAAAGATTTCGAAACGTCTAAGGTTTGGCAAGCGTGGCCAACCATTCAAGTCAACGTGTGCCTTTCCTTGATTAACACTTTGTAGTGTAAGGTGTTTGGGATGTAATAGGAATCCTCCTTTTTTTCTCTCTCTTTGCGTGTATTCGCGTTTTACAGTGAAGAACCTGCTTCATGGACGGACCTATTATTTCCGCGTGAATGCTCACACGCTAACGAACCAGGCTTCAAGCGAGAAGCTCAAGTTTGTCGTGCCCCAGCGAGTCAAAGATAAAGCTATCACTGCGGGAATCGTTGGTGGGATCCTCTTTTTCATCGTTGCCATTATCTTGTCGGTCTGTGCCGTCAAGATCTGTAACAAGCGTCGGCGACGAAAACAAGAGAAAGGTAATACAAGAGCAGCGCTCTTTTCGCGGAATAAGGCCAAACTAAAGAAAACCTCGACCGTTTTTTTAAGCTTTTCATAGCTCAGTCAATTCTATATAATAGACACATAGTATAAATTGTCGATTAAGTAAGTCACCGAATACCCCGTCGCTCATGGGAATTTGCAATGGAATTCTATTGAAGATTTCCTCAACGATTTCATAAACATTGTTTCTTACATTTCATGGCCTTTTTTACAGTAAATCTTCAATTTGTAACATCTAGAATTTATCGTTTATATTTTTTATATAAAAAAATCCCTGGCAGCACAATTATGGAACTAAACTTCCGAAACTTTTGCCGTCGATTGTGTCAGAATGCCTTTTAGGATAGAACTGACTTTTCTTTACGAAAGTTCTTTTTGAAAGAATGAGAACTTGCGTGCGAAGAAAGGGTACTTTTCGTTGTCTATAGGGAATGGCAAATATTTGAAGAGTCAATTAACTAAACATTTTTAAATTATTTAAATTTTTAAATACATTTTAAAAATGTCGTTGGAAAGGATATCTGCAGAGAAACTCTCTACATTGCAAACCATTACTTTACTGTCAGATAAGTCCGGAAACATTTCTAATTGATGTTCGTGAAATCGACGTCCAAATATCCCCATGTAATTCGCGCATCAAAGGTCAGGGGGTGTGAACGGTGGCCTTTACTGTGAACTAGTTAAAGATCAAGTTGTTCAGCGATGTTGGGTCGGAAGTTTGCTGTAGCTTAGTCTTACAACTCGTATGGCCAGATTGTACACTTGCCAAGAACGTGTTTCATAAAAATATTTTATTTATTTATTTATTATAGCGTACAACATGGTAGCATGTCGAGTGACGGATGCCCGTAACGGCAGCCAAGGTGGGCCGAAGCAAGTGCCTTTGAAAAAGTAAGTTGATTCGACGTTAGTGGAACATCTTGAGACGGTACACGTTACGCCTGCCACTTTAATTATCATCTTGTCCTCTGAAACGAACATAAAAAAAAAAGTTACGAGTACGTTTTGTGCATCGCTACAGGAATCGTTAGCGAGTAGTCGTAGAAGTCTTTTTTTTTAACAGTACTGTACCATTGTTATATGCCAATATCGATAACGACTAACTCTTGGCTAACCCTTGAACTTTCCTAGGCGGGTAGTAGACGTAGAGAGATGTTGTCTTGTTTAACCTCCCGTTATCTGTAAGAATAATTGCTTTACTTTTTGCATGCTGGGAAATGGGTTCTACGACCAAGTGCTTGGACAGAAAATGACTCGCATGCAGCGTGACTATTAATCTTGGGTTTCTTATCTGAGAAAAAAAACGAAGGGTAATAATTCAAAAATTTTCTCTTTCTCCCATTTGCTTCCTTTTTTCTTGCGGAATATGAATGACAACAGAAGAAAAGGTGAGGGGTCCCATATTTGCTTAATTTCTTCCCTTATTCTCCCTACCTATGTTTTCAATAGTTATGCGTCGTTTTTTAAACCATGTTAGGAAACTTTCCCTTCGAAATTGACTAATACACCATGTTTTGGTTTCGCAGAGGACGGCCACGCCGATTGCCCTCTTTAACAGCGACCTATATCAAAGCACTTCGGCGCCCTTTCCAACAATGGAAACGGCGTCAAATCCCTCACAGGATGCGGAGAAACGGTAGCAGCGGCGATGTGGTGGATGGACGGTGGGCGGGTGGCGGCCCGGCCACGGAAGACCAGCAACAAGACCCGGATTGGCAAGAATACGGCGGAGGCGTGTTGCGACGTAGACGTGTGAAACCAGTCAGATACTCCGTAGAAGCCCAGTTTTCTCAACCTGCGGGCTGGATCTCGCGAACTCCGGACGGGAAATTTGTGTTAGATGCCTCGACATCGTCTCTCGCTTCGCCGTGGAGTACCAGCAGTCCTTCCCGTCCCCTTTTAGAGACTCATTTCCCCGTTAGTGCATTTTCCGTCCCTTACACCACAGCCGACACGCGCTTTGGCGACGCCTTACCTGCGGCGGTGGTAGAAAGCGGCGTATACCGAATCGGAGGCAGCCGGGCGGGGGAATACCACCGACCGCAACCGATTCTCCACCGGGAAGTCAGTCCACTGCCGACACCGACCGGTGCCCGCATTCCGGCGGCCGTTTGGTCCCCGGAATTCGGGCGCCATCTGATCCCGGAACTCGCCACGATTTATACACCAGCGAGCCGAAAGGAAATGCGAGCCAGCTCCCCGGGACCAGGCCTCGGATTTTTCTCACCGACCACCTTCAGTGACGTCAGTTCCGTCCGGCAACCCAGTTCGGTCGAGCGCTCTTTCCCTACAACCCTCATTTCTTCCCGACTCTCGACCTCCCAGTTCGACCCGGCGACGCCGCAGGGTTCCGTCAGTTTCGGCCACGTGTTTCCCTACGCGATGCCCCTCTCGCCCAGTACGACCAACACGCGCTACATGAGAGAGTTGCCGGCCCTGCGGCCCATCCAAGAGCACTTGCGAATGCAGGAGCGGTTCACTCCGCGCTTCCAGACGCAAGTCGAAATTCACACGCCCCGATCGTCGCTCCCCCTGCGGCCCGTTGTCTCGGCCAGTCCGGACTTGGGCTTGCTAGTAACGGAATCTGGCAGACACGTCCACCATATCCCGGCTCCGCCGTACATCCCGCCACCGAACCCGCTCCGGTCGCAAATGTACCGGCCGCTCATTGTCCCGTCGGCCACCAGACCTTTGGCGACCAGCTCGCCGCCACGGTCGCGCACTTCGTGGAGTCGAAGACGGTCGCCATCGACGCTACAGGAGCCGCGGATCAGCCCGAAAACCTCCGAGCCGTGGGCGTTACACCGGCCGCCCGATATTCTGGGTCGGACGCGTGCCAGCCTTGTGAGCGCCTCTAGCGGCCGAGGGAGCAGTGCTCGGGAATCGAGGTTGACGGTTACCACCAGCCAGCCCCACCGCAAGCTGGACGTGTCGATGACGAAGCACTCTCCGCAGAGCTTGTCGAGCTCTAGCGGGTTCGAGAGCAAGAATACGTCCCAGCAGAACCAGAGCTCGCAATCCGGGTCAGGCTCGGGTCATTCGCAGCTGCTACCGGGCGACAGCAGCTCGTCGTGGAGCACACCGCCCACCAGGTCGAAAAGCGAGGGCATCTACGTCAACTGGCCGCCGTCGTCGCCACCGAGACGCGAACTCTCGCCTACGTCGCACCGCCCCCCACCTTGGCCCAGTTCTGTGTTAAGTACCAGCAGTCCTACCACCACCGTAGAAGAGACGCTCACCGTGGAGCCCAGCTCCGAGGAGCTGACCGATTCGGTGCCATGGCCCTCACCACGCCCACTGACTATTGAAACTTCGGCCAGTTCCCCACCGTTGTTAGACGTTCTGGATGCTTCGGTGGATAATCATTACGAGTTTGATTCTGCTCAAAGTCCAGGCGGCGGATCGTCTGACGTGCCAGAAATGACTTTACTCCCTTCTCCCTCACGGATATTACGTGCCCCTGATCCGTCAGGACCAGGACCTCCTCCCAAAGTGCGCAAATTGGCGAAATACGAGAACGTGGAGGCTCGAGTGCAAGCCATGAAGGAAGAGTTCCAGGAATATCGCAAGAAAAGAGCCAAAACTGGAGAACTCGAAAGTGTGTGTTGAACGAAGAATCGTTAGTGTGGAACAAAAAAGTGTCCAACTGTGCTCTCTAAAAAAAAGAAGAAAAAAAAACACTTGTGGGCTGTGGAAACTCGGAAGAAAAAGACAGTTCGTTAGTGGTGCATAGACCGATGACGTCATAAAGACCGGACATTCGAAGAAAGACTTCCTTACCACTTTTGAGATAGCAATATTTGACGGATCTCTTTCGGCAAGAGTCCAGTATTACTGCGCTAATTATCCACTATTTCCGCCCCGTCTCTCCCACCTTCCTTTGACCCCACCCACCTGTTTTTTTTGCAAGTTTTTCTTGGAAATATTCGCTATCCCACGGAAGGAAGAGGACACCGGTTATGGCTTACTTCGTTCTTTCTTTGTATCCAAATGACAATATTCACTCTACCCGGGGTCTCAGAGAAACTTAGACAAATTTTTAGACCCTTGCCCCGCCCTTATTTTGACTCCCAATTCCCCTCCTCTTCCCGAAGCAACGGTGTTCACAGTTTTTAACGTTTTACCTGATCCAACCTCGAGTAGGTTGTTTGTCACGTGTATGAATGTACTGAACTGCGATAGTTTTCCAGCTCAATGATGTGCATGGCAGGAAGCAACACAAAATAGCCCCTTTCTTTTTTGAGCGGACGACAAAACAGATTATCCCTACAAACGTGGGGGCAAAAATTTATCCTTTTTAATTTTCTTTTCCCACCAGTGACCTCGTTAAGAAAATCTATTTCACTCCCTCTTCCCCTCCTGCAAAATGGTGTCATTTGAACGGAAGATACCTCCCCGCAAATTTTTCGACATTCCATTTTCATTCCTGCCATTTCAAAGATGAGAATTAGCGTTTCTTGCAAAAGGAAAGAAAATTTAGACATGAAGCGTCAGCCACATGTTTCATTGATAGGCGTGTTCTGTGGTGGATTTTGTATATAATCTTGGCACGTGTTTTAGGGGAGGAAAGACAAGAAAAGAGCAACAGTCGAGCAGTGCGTTAGGGGCCCATATGCTTCATTGTGTGTTTGTCGTGTTGGTTGCTACGGGTTTTCGATTTCAGTTTCTGGACAACTTATACCATTGGTTTTCCTCTTTCGGTGATCATGCATTTTCATTCCCCCGTCCGTTATTTATTTTCTTGGTTTATATTCTGACAAGACTTTTTTTATTTTCCCTCTTTTTTGTTGCCGTTCGAAACAATTTTTTTCTCTGTTATCTATTGGTGCTACAAGATGCGAAGGCAAAAATAGTGCGCAACTTTTTTCTTTCAGTTCAAGAATGCTGTCACTGCCAAACTTGCGTTTCGGTTTATGTTGCTTCCACGACTTACGTGAAGACAAATACTCAAAAAAGATGTGTACGAGGGTTGATATAAATGAGATTAAAAGAAGCCGAATGTGTCTTTGTCTCGATTTACAGTCTATTTACAAAGTCAGTAATTAAGTTTTTTGGTCTACAACGGGCACTATTCACTTCGTCCGCTCTTCGGGTGGAGTTTTCCTTCCACAATTTGCTCTACGTATTTAATACCCTAGACAACATAATAACGTGATTTACAGCATACGGCTTCATAAATAATATAATAATTACATCAACAATGGGCAGGTCTCTCCTCATATCCTTGGGGACAAAGGCTTCATTACGCTGCAATAAGCTCCAGCCCAAGTGTAAACCAATAATGACAGGAACCATGACCAATACTACAGCGTTCTTCTTGGCGAATCTTGACCAACGCGTTTTCGGGTCTTCCATTTTCTGTATATTCGAGGTGTTTCTTTGCTCTGGAAACCAATCCTCCTCAACCTAAAATAAAAAGAGTAAGTCGTTGAAGTGAAGCGTGCCAGAACGCAATTCTCATGTACAGTACGTAGTCGCGTTCCCGAAAGCCAGCTTCGGCTTGGCTTCCTCGGCTTTATTGCCATGACTGAGGAAACCTAAAAGCCAGGAGGTTGAAAGCCTGCAAAGCTGGCTTTGAAGCCGCCTTTGTCACGTTGGGCTATTAACCATAAAGACATATCTTTACTCTATGGGCTAAGCACAGCACCTTACGCGGTTTGGCGAAGCCGAAGTTGAAGCCGAGAGAAGCTTCTGCGATTCTTTCTGTGAAATACTAAACGGATGCATTTTCATCCTTAGTACATAATAAGTTTTATTTCCTGTTCCTTATTTATTTTAATTTATTATTTTCACTCCACCAAGGTGCATAAACTTAATAAAAACAAGAGTGAACCGCACAGAGCGAAATACGCGAAGTATTTGTTGTCTAAAAGCAGTAAAGTGAACAACTTCATACCGGATTTCACAGAAATATCGCAAACTAAAATTATCACTGTGCAAATTTATATTTGCCTGGAAGAGTTTTACGTAACCAAACTGAGTTATCGTTTCGAAGACAGGTACACAAAACGAAAATAAAAATGGTGTGACCTGGTACGTTCACACTGATAATAACTAAAATTAGCTAATTAAAAATCAATAAAAGTAACCGGTAATTAACAAATATAAAATACTACTTACAAATGTTCAGTTTCGACGTTTTAACAAATGTAAACACACGTTGGAATGCATACCAGCCACAATGCCACCTAGGAGCCATGAACCGAACATTACAGCACTTGTTTGTAATGCTGTGACTTCATTGCAACAGATGGCGTCGTTAAGCAAGTTTTCAAAACTAAAGTGAAGCTCCAGACGGATAAACTGGAAGTAGGCTACCTGAAAAGTATCTGAAGCGCGGACCAACATCATGCAATCTGTAAGTGAGTTAAATTATGCCTCTTTATTCTTGTGTATTTGCCAAAGTGTACTGTTTCCGTCCATAATAACACACGTAATGGATTACAGGCGAGAAAAAGAGAATCATACCGCTAAATCTTTGCCTTGTAGGCAGTTCTGCGACCCACATGAATGCCATTCGATGCCTTTACCATGTTTAGTTCGTTTTGATGGTAGATGACGCCTTTCATAAAGTAGGTAAGCTGGCCTTTTATGTGTATTGTTGCACTTGAAGGGCATGAACCCAGTGTGCGTTATGAAAATCTGTCTACCTTCTTAAATTGGCGCATCGAGTGCTGCAAGAAGACAGTAATATAACCGGGATTGGCAATTTCCACCTCCTAAAACAACCTCATAATCTTGGCCACTAAAGCACAGTGAAGCTAGGATAAACGAAGCTGTTTGACAATTGGAGGGCAGAAATGTGCATTGTTACTGGGTTTTATAGCCCTCAGCTGGGTCTGATTCTGTATTTTACGATCTGTAATGTAACATATGACCGTTTAATGCGTGGATCTGATTGCGTGATACCACAATGGGTATCCGTTTGCCTAGACTTTTTATGCAAGCACTGAGGTAGAAAGTTGGATTTGATCAATGATACATAGGGGGCCGAAGGGGATATGTAACTGTCTTCAAATCTTTTTTTACTTCCCCAAGCAGCCATTTTACTGGCTACTCCTTCCTATACTTACAAATGAAACAAGGCGGAAGCGCGTTGGCGTAGTTTTATTGTCGGCACGTGGACTTACTTCCCGCGTACCGTTGCATAGTCTGATATATTACATCACCAAAAAGTCTTTAAGATGAAATTGATGACATGAAGATCCCTTTGCCCCCGTCATTGATAACCTTTCTGGTAACATTATCGATTCACGCTCGACGAGAAGCAAATGCGAACAATCATTCTTTGTCAGGTCTTAACCTCCGAAGCTTTTCCCGGTTTTCAAAACTTAGCCATTTTTCAGAGGCGGTGGATACATTACTGCACTAGAGCTTGGTGAGTGTGGGACATCAACTATGCATCGAACTTGTTGCGTGTCGTGAATCGCGCCATGCGATTGAATGAAAGCGTAGGATTTTTTTCCGATCTGGAGCGTGTTACTAGGAGTTTCTGGGACGGGGAATATATTGTTCCTTTCTTCAGAAGGATTTCGTCGTGTCCTTGACAGATCTACGACGAACGGTTGAGAAGACATTCAGAGGCGCTGAATATCGTGCTAAGGTATTCCTATTCACGGCTAGGAAAAATGTAACGTGCGTAAGTAGTACTTCTTACGCACGTTAAGTCTAGTTCCAGGCTTGTATTCAGCTTTACTTTCTCGTAGTCTTGCTTAGAAATGTATTCCAAATAGATTGAGATGAGCTTGTTTGCTTGGGTAGGGACCTTCTTTTGGCGAACTGTCCTTATTGACGCTGTTTTATCTGTATCCAAGTCGACCACCCGTCTTTATTTCCGTCTTATACGAGTTTTGCTCGTCGTATGTATTTGCTGGCGCACTCTGGGCGATACTTGCCAGAGACTAATAGCGCATTTTATGATTTGGCAACCAGCCTGCCCCCTTGCCTCTTGCTTTTACTTTCCACAAGATCAATATGATGAATTGACGGAGCGAGAATGACCGACTTCAAAATGATACAGGACATAGCGTCGTAAATTCTAAGCAGAAATTTTTGTTAGCAACAGAGTTTCACACAACGAACCCTACCCCGAAGTTTACTGCTGAATGAAAGCGATCGGGAGATCGATAAAAAAGTAAATCTCTGTACAGTCAAAGCGCTTGTACGAAAAAACGAACCCGTGTGTGACGGTTTATTTCTGCCGATAGTTTCATAGGCTTGTTACACAGACGTTTCTTAAACTGTTTCCACTGCTATCTGAATGAAAACACATTAGCGAGCGAAAGTAACACGTGCTGCTAGCTGTGTGAGTTGTTGTGCCAGTTAGCATAATTTTGATTCTGGGTTAACCCTTGCAGACGTGAGTTACGACATCTTTCACGTTAAAAGGGAGCTACGTGTATAAAAAATCTTTTGTAAACGAAATTTCTTGTTCGTTCTTTCTTGAATAAACAGTACAAGTAAATGTAGGATTGCTTACGCTTTCGTTCAGGGCATACTATGTATTCATTTCTCCATTTCACAAGTTGGGTTTTCAGTTGCTTTCATGTTTAGACATTTCTACCACAATATTGTGTAATACAGTCCGGTTAACAATGTCTAATTTATGTTGATGGTTAAGGCGACGGTGTACCTAACCGTGGTGTACGGAATCACATGCTAAACGGTGTCAGCCTTTTTTCCGAAACTACTCAGTATTTTGTTAAACTATCTCAACAGAAAAGTTTGTGATTGTTATACCTCGTGCACATCGTCGAGTTTTCTTTTGAATGTTTTTAGTCAATTTCTGAATTTCAACTTTTTTCGGTAAAAGCAATTTTAAACAACCGGCATCAAGATACACTTAAGCACCGTTTTCTTAATGTATTGCTGAAGTAGGATCCAAACCCGTCGGTTAGTTTTGGATTTATCACTCAAATAGTTTTCTGAAATGTGATTCCTCTATACCACGCTTAGGTGCACCGTAGCCTTAAAGTCGATATGAGACCTAACACGTTCACTTCTTTTCTGTACCAACAGAACGGGTGTTAGCTAAATACAAGCTAACTCAACACGCGTGTTATGTGAGCAGTGGTTAAATAGCCTTATTCTCTTATTAAATTTGAATTACAAAAACGTGAGAGAGCTTCTGCTTTAAATATGTTAAACCTGAGCTACTGGCTTAAAGTGCCCAAATTGTTGAATACGTTATTGTTACGTGGTTGTGTTACCAGAGGGTAATGATTATTATTTGCCAACGGGTTGGAGCGTTTTTATACTAGTGTGTTGCGCAATGTTATGCTAAACGAATAACTATGGTCGGACCCTTATAAAACGAACACTGTCCTTGAAATTTCTTCTAGGTACGTTTTATGTAGGAGTTTGCTATTATTTAGGAACGATCTGGGCTAAAACTTCTGTTTATCCAGCTGTTTTTGCGCGTTTGCGGTAATTTATTACGGTGAATTTTTTCCCTCTTAGTCATTTCCTTTAATCGTACTTTATGGCTTTACTGAAAGCACTTTGGCTTACACTTGCCCGTGTCTTTATGAAGTTTGAAAAGTTTTACAACCATTGGTTAATGGTCCCTTTAAAATCGCGGTTTACTTCAGAAGACATCTACTGTAACCGTTTGTCTTATGTAACCAAATAAAAAAGTTTTTTTCCTCTCGCGTTTTGCGTTTTTATGTAGGCTGCAGGTTCGCTGCCAATTCAAATAGGATGGTACGATGTGCTCATCTTTGTCTCCTTTCACGTGTGGTGCATTGGGAAAGTTCTTAATGACGCAAAGTTGTCGTATTACAGTAATAAAAGTGGCAAATTAAAGTGGAATGAACGTACCACGGAGCGAAAACGTTGCTTCACTTTGATCTCTCGCTTGGGAGCACTTTCGGGGAACTACAATAACAAGGAGTTATCGTGATACGTTTTGCGAGCTTGCGGGGAGTTTCAAGTTCTGAAAATCACCCTTTTCCTGGTTAAGAAATTTGATACAAGTAGTTGTAATTAACAGTGGTTCAGAAACAAGAAAATTAGGTGGTGGAATCCGCAGAATTCTGTCGAATGCACATTATAGCCGCTTTGTATTATAAGCTTCCAGCTTGAGCAGTATCTGTGTATCAATTTTATAATGAGATCGCGAGTCCCAAGCAAGTTCTGTGTTACATTCCACTCAGTGATACATTGTGGTTAGTATTCGTTGAAATTCATTGTACAATTAGAATAACATAAACACTGTTTATATAGATATGAGAATATATATTATTAGATATGGAAATAAATGTCACAATTATAAATAATAATAAATATAGATTAATGTACCAAAAATTAGTTCGGAGTTTTACCGCAGAAACAGAATCATTTTTTAATGTTGAGTGCAATAATTGGACGTAAGAAACCGTTAATTGCACCAGCTTATCGCGTCAATCCTTGTAACATAATGTTACGTACCACACTGTAAAAAAATATTTTGAGAATTTACAATGATTCGTTGTGCAACAAAAAATTACAAGGACTTCACTGTGAAAATACTTACAAAACTGATTTTTTAACCACGAATTTGTTGTAGGAAAACATTTTAAAAGTAATTTTACAGTAAAGTCTTTATATTCTTTTGCTGCAATTGTAAATTTACCATTTATTTTTACAGTGCACGTCATCCGTTTTGGGACGTTTCTTTCGGTAAAACGCTTCGCCAACTACGTGTCATGTTTGGTGGTTGTCTGGTTCGCTAGTCTGGACTGCGATTTTTCTTAACGTACTTACTTTTAATGTGGTACAATAATTGAAACGCATATATAACATGCCAGTGTTGCTAAGGCGTTTCTAATGGTCCTTAAGTAGAGCGAGCTAGTGTTTTATATTCTGGAGCTTATCTTTCCTTTACATAACCTCGGTATTGACGTCGACCAGTTCGTCCCATATGAAAAGCAGTTTGTAATACGGTAGAATCACCCTTATCCGGTGTCGGTGGGAATGAACCCTTTTCTAGATTAATTAAATCCGGCAGGAAAATATAATGGCAATTATACGTTATGAGAAAACATTACCATTACCTTAGGTATATTTGTATGAATGTTTATGAACTTCTTGTCTAATAAAAATCATAACATATTTTTAGAATATGCAACGGAGAGTATAATTCACAGGGGCACAGTAAAACTAATTAAACCATGGCCTATTTTATTGGAAGGGGCAAGAGAGCTTCTACTGTTTGTTACAGAACTCAAAGTCTATTAATTAAATTTCGCATATTGTTATGTAAATTACTCATTTGTTTCCTTTCGTGTTTGGTATATATTCTTTCTTTGTATGTTTTTTTTTCTTTCTTGTATTGTTTAATATTTTGGCAAAGTTTGCACCAAGTCTGCCTGAAAAGGGAAGAATACCGTTCCGTCGAATACGCAAGTCATTAAATATCGGAAACAATATGCAGTATATCCGAAAAACGCTGGTACCATTACGGCGGTCTGAAGCGTAGTTGGCGTAGTTAAATTTCCTGCGTTGTGTCCGTTATTATTCCACTGTACCCTGCTGTTTTGTCGTTATTACCCATGAGATCTTACTTTGCATATATGCGCTACTAAAGCAATTTATTTTACACTTGTCCAGATAAATACGTCGTACCGCGTTTCTCGTTCCGCCAGACAAGGGGAAAAGATTGCTTGTCGCTTTTGAGACAGCACAACGCAGAGAGCACTGCTGAGTTCCGAGAACATGCCTTGTTTCTCATGCTAATTATAGCTGAAATTACAGGATATGACAACAGTTTACATTTAGGGTTGAAGCAGTTTGCTTCAATGCACTACTATTAATTTTGTGTCAGAATTTTCGTTTTTTGTCTGCAGAGCTATTCGCCATCCACATGAACATGTATGGCGTCTAAATCGGTCGTTCTGTCCCCCGACATTTAGGCAGACCGAAAAAGGGAACTGCAGTAAAACACGAGAAAGAACAGAAAGGAACCAAGGACATAAGAAAAAGTAGCGTAATTTTATTCCGAAACGTTTGATTACATCCAAGCCGTTTGGGATGCTAAAACTTTCATTGTTACTTAGGAGCTAAATGCCGGAATCTCCTTCTTTTCCCTCTGTGTCGCCTTGTATTTTCCATTTATTACTACTGATGCAGAATGTTTGGTGATCCGTGAAGATCTCCGAAAGAAAAAAAATACTTTTTCCCCTTCTTTTGTAGGTTGCTCCCTGAGCTTTCGGAATCAAATACCGTACAAACACCGTTCTGTTTATTAACTTAGGGGAGGAAATGATGACTCCCAAATTTGTTCACGGTCGTTGTTTCCCCCTGAGATGCGTACATCTCGAACAAACGTTCTACGGAGCCGCGTTCTGCCGAGTAGGCATTCATAGGTCGTCATTCGTCGAGTCGTGGAGCGTAACGGACCTATTTGAAATCTATTGACATAACAAACTGCTCTCCAAAGTCCCCTGATACCTAACAACCTTACTTGGAGAAAGATGTGGGCCACCGTAAGCTTTACCCTCCGGTTTTCCTTTTTCTAGGGAGATTGTCTAATGCCTACAATAAGTCCTTCACGTGGCAAGTATCGCCGGTATATTTCTGCCCGCTGTCGGTATTACTGCTCGGGGAGTAATTGGTGGACTCGCCCGGGATAAGGGACTACGCAGTAAGGCGAAGAAAACGGAGCGGCTTGAGTTAAACGTTTCGTCATGGCGAAATTTCGCGTGGAGGTGATGAAAGGTGGAAAATAAAAACACACCCAGCCGTTCTGCCACCTACACGCTTGGCCACTTTAATTCATGAAAACCTCCACACAAATTTGCAATGTGACGTGAAGAGTCGACCGTGAGAAGATCCACACCTGGTCTCCGTTGCTCGTCCAGTACAAACGCCAGTAAGGCTTGTAACGGCCTGGTGGGGCAATTGAAGGGTAAGCAAGAAAAAAACTTGGTGGCAGAGATGTGTCAGACTCGCGGAAAGAGCCACGGAACGCAAGCTTTATTTTGGGGGATTTTGGTAGCAATATACAGCGTAAGTTATAAAAGTGGCGATGCGCAGTGGGCTACTACTGGCCGTATTTTTCTTTCTTTCTCTTATTAGGAGAGCAACTGATAAGCCCAAGGAAAAGAAGGAAATAAGATTAAGGAAGACAGACGCAAAAGCCAGGAGAGAGTGGAGTCAATATTGGTTCAATTATTAAGGAGAGCTTGGTCAATAGTGTCAAGAGAGAAACGGGTCCTGCTCCTGGCACCTCAGTAGTAAAACATGCCACACTTAACTGACTTGTCTGTGTTTCCGCGTTTTGAACGAGCGAGTACGCTGTTTTCGTCGATCGATATGCCGGAAATTTCGGGGGAAAAATAATCCGCAAAAATGCAGCGTTTACCGTAGATTTGAAAGGAAAGAAATGGGAGCTGTTTCGCAGCCCCCGCGTCTGTGCCACTAATTAGTGGTATGAGAAAACGTAGGAGTGGGGGAAAGGTGTCAAGTTTGATAACAAGAAAGTCAGTTCCTATGGTTTGCAGCTCCCGGGGTTACCATATGGTAGTGATATGTTGGCGAGCAATAAATAAGTCCAGGGGAGAGAGAAAAAAAGTGGTAAATAACACTGTTCTCTACTCGGAATAGGAATTGAAGTTTCAAAATTTATTTACGAAGTGACTGACAACGGAACGAAAGGAACTTAACTGCGTATTGTGGTGCTGTGAAAGAAATCTAATGACGGGAGTGTCTCAAACAGACACTTCGGAGTTGAAGGTAAAATGGAAGGTCGAAGTAAGATGTAGCGCAAACCAACTCTTCAAAAGTTGTTCAAGGTTGAGAAAGCATCCCGTAGGAGTAAGATACGGTAGAAGTGAGCTTTTGGACGAGCTTTTTTCACCCTCTAAAAGCACCCCAGGGAAGGGAACTTTCGGACGGGGAAGGCAAACGATTTTTAGACTCTTCAGCGGAAGACCTGAACACAGTTGAAGAAGTCCCGAGAAACCCCAACATGAAATTACAGTGTTATGCAAGAAAGAGTGAAATCAAGGCCATGGCTGGAATTTTCTCTTGGCATAGCACTCGGGAGGAAACAAATCGAAGATACGTTAATAAAGACAGTGTCAGGCCCAGAGTCAGCCAAGAACGCGGCTTTGGTGCAAATGTGGAGCCGTTGCTCGCAATAGTGCAGCCAAGTGATCCGATTGGGCGACACGCTGTTAAGCCGTGTCGTAAGAGTCGAGGGCTGGGAAAGGTCTTTTGTAGAAATAGGATTTCCCCCGAATTAGCAACAATATTTGGCTGATGCTGTCAACTCTGAGAGCGTAGTCGCGGCCCAGTGCGGGAATGTTTAACATCTTTTGACAGTGTGGGATGTGAGAAAGCGTAATAGTGTATTGTTTCTAACCCTCTCGCCCCATAGAATGCTTACAACTTTGGTAAACAGTAAAAGGAAGACTCAACACATCAAACAATCAAATAATGGAGCAACCGCACGCAAAGGCTTTTGCGGACCAAGACAATGCACGACTTACAAACATTCCATGCACGAAACTCTGCTGTGTACGACGTTATTTATGGGGTATTTCTTCACACATGCCGACACTATAACTGTGTGGCCCATTAACGCACACGCACCTACGGCAGGAAAATCTTTCCGAGGGGGTGTGTATGTCCTTATACTCTTCTCGAGTTGTTTCAATATTTTAATGTTGCGGAGGAAGGGAAGATAAGCATCAAATCGCCGTTAAAAGGTTATACAGAAGGTAGCGTGCCTACGTCCAGTACTCAGATGACAAGGCTTAAGCTGTTTTTTTGCATTCAGAAATTCTTTGTGAGTACCGGTGTGGGAAAGAAAAAACAAGCGTTAGATTTTGTCTCCAAAAGATTGATGGAATTTTGAAATGTTTCTATAGCGTGGGACGCTGGGAAATCCTTTGATGCATTTGATACCATGGGAGGCAAAATCAACTGAAATTTAAGCGGTGGGTTATTGAGTTAAGAGCATTTGGAGGATTTGGTGGCGCACGTTGGAAACGTGTGTCGAAACGGGAGTCGAATGACGAGTTGTTCATTGAAGATAACGGTACCTGATATTGATGCAGCATGAAATTAAAAACCCCACCGACCGGTCGTCGACAGCAACAGTCACTCTTTCTTTTAAAACGTCTATAGAACGACAGCGAAAGCTCAGAGTTCATACCTTATGTGTAGTATACACGTATGTAGGCTTCTTCGCAATTGTCTTGCGTTTCCATCGTAAAGGTTAGACGCTCTAGCATATTTATTGAGGTAGTTTTCAGAATGAAAGGACTTGTTGACACGTGTTACTTTGCTTTGAAAGGATTCGTCTGAAGGGACGTAGCCTTTTTTTTAAAAAAAATCGTGTCTTGCGTGTGGAAGTGTGAATGGGACATATCGTGAGAAATGAATATTCGTTTTTCAAGCTTCGTGTATATTTCGTTAAAATCATGAAAAGATGATGTCCAAATATTTCAACAGCATGCAAAATATACACCATGCTTGTCTCTTTCATGTCAACGATGCAACTTTTCGTAAGAGGCCACAATGTCTCGACTCGCCAATTATTTTGTCATCTTTTTCTAAGAAATAATTTCTCTGATATCTCATAGTCAAGGCTACTAAATTAGGTTTCTTCCAAATAATGGCTTCCTCTGTCTCTTAAACTTCCAGCTTCCAACCCAGAGGTAATCGTGCACCGGGCATTCAAAAAAATGACGCTTTAAAAAGGGATAAAATCGACCGTTTAAGAATTGGTTAACATGACCTAAATCTGTACAAAGCTAGAACGTATCACAATAATTCGAGGGTGGCAGTTGGCGAAGTAAAAGAGATAACATTGTTCTCTTCCCTTTTTCCTTCTTGCCGTCAATCCAATCCTCTCCACGAACGGTATGTTAAGATCTCGATCATCCTTTTTCTATCCGCGTGCAAAAAAGTTGGCCGTTTTCATATTGTATTTCTATCCTCTTTCCTTTTCGATCCGAAGCGTCTGTTTGCCGCAAATAAAGTTCGACTGTGCGACCAAAAATGTCGCACAACAGAAAAGCGTCCCCATATCTGCTTCCGCTAGCTTTGCTCGTGGAAACAAGCTTCGGGATGTTCCTTTGTCGTGTTCTCTTCACGAAACAAAACAAAAAAAGAAAAAAGCCCTAAGCTTTCTGTGACATGCTGCGACTTATGCCAGGCCTGTTATTGCCCATAGCAGCCATTTCGTTGGTGTGAGTAGCCATTTTGCACGTGAGTAGGTTCTTGTAAGCTTGCCGGTATTCCGAGCTCATCGCTACGTAAATGACCGGGTTGATGGAAGTCGTTAGGTAAATGAGGACGTAGCTGAGAATGTTCAGTACTCGCAAGTCCGTTTCTTTGCTCAAGAGCTTGACGATGGTAATGGGCATGTAGCAAACGACGAACGAGATGAAGATGACCAGAATCATCTGCAGCAGTTTACGATCCTTGGGTGTCATTCGTCCCACGTGCAGCGCGCGCTTGACACGGGTGGAACGCCGGCTTAAAACGTTGGTAACGTGAGCCAGCGCCACGTTCACGTGTTGGGGCGCATTACTGCCACATTCTTTGCCCCGCCGGGCATAATTATGGGAATCCATGGAGTGGGATGACACGGGCGAAGATAATTCCGTGGGAGTCGGACTGACAGATCGCGACGGTGGGCTTTGACGTCCTGATGAGGCAGTTAAGAGAAGATTTTGCCCGGGACCGCTACTGGCACCATTTCCTCCGCCCAAGTCGAAGGAAAGACTGCGTTGGGATCGACCGTTGCCTCCCGTTGCTGAAGTAATCGAAGCGGTCTCGATTCGAATATCCGGAATGGATAAGCGACTGGAATCCCATGCACCCGACTGGGCGCTCGATGGCTCTTGCACTTCGTCGGAGGTTTGATTCATGTCGTCGTCCACTACAGTGCCATGATCCACTTCAATGCGGACCGGGGATTTTTTTGTCCCTTGCCATCTGAAAAACAGCATATCAGAGCGTGGTGTTATGTTACGAAAAAAACAAAGGGCAACACATACCAAAAAAAGTGGAAGAAAATCCGAGGTGAGGGATGGACAGTAAAAGCCATAGGGAAAAATAAATCTTGGGAAGTTATTCATAGAGGGCAGTAAAGCTGATCTTGCTCAGTGTCAGTATTCACGGTTCTTTGCGGGATCTTTTCTGCACTTGAAGAAATTGAGAGAAAATCTTTAACATGCATTAAAGATCGTCCTTGCCGCCCTCTTCTTTTTTTTTGCTTTTCTCCTCTGGCAAGCGACTTATAATGTTTTTCGGTAAAATGTGGAGCGCAGGAAATCCATTTATCAAAGCTTTTCTCTCCCCCGCAAAAGTTAAAAGCAAACGTGAAAGTATGGAACCACGAGTATGTCGAACAAGATGGATGACGCTCGAACCGTTTGCGAGGAGTTACAGCGTTACAATGCCCTAGCAGCGAAACGCTCTTCGGAAAAGGTTTAATGGCACAGTGAGTAGGAGGAGGGAGAAGAAAAAAGAAAAAAAACGTTGGAGACAACAAGGGAAAGAATCTTACCTTAAGATAGTGGAGGATTTGGCAGGCGCTTGGACGACGGCTGACTTTTTGTTATGCAAAATGTGTTCAGTCGACGGCCGTCGCTGATGGCATGGCGTTACGGGAGGTTGACTCTCGTCTGACGTCTCTGTGGATCCGCTGGCTTGCTGCGATTCACAGCAAGTCAGGTTGAAAGAGGACGCTTCCTTCGTACCCTGGGAGGGTGGACATAAACGCGTGGCCTTCGACTTGGCGCGCTGATGACTTGCACCATTATCCTGACCCCCAGCGCCACCACTCGCTTCCGCGTGGAGCCCGGCATGCCCCGAGGCACTGGGTCCCTTGCTGCGGGAAGCGGCCGCTGCTTTCCGGACGATGAAGAAGATCCGGGCGTAACAAACAACGATGGCTAAGCAAGGTAGCACGAAAGCCACGATAAAGAGGAATTCTTTGGGCGATTTGTGGGTGATCTCGTCAGGGAGAATGGAACAGCTGCCGATACTGTAATCCAAGCCAAATCGGCCCCATTTGCCCACTAAGGTCGGAATAAGTGAACCAAAACAGCCGGCCCACGTCAGCGCAATCATAATCCATAAATGACGACGCTTGTAAAGCCTATCGGGGAATGGAAGAACACGGAGTTAAGTGCCTTTTCCTTGTATGTTGTGTTTTTTTATATTTTCGTGGATTTTTTTATGATTTTTTTGCGCTGCTGTGGTCTGCTATTCGTTTAAAGCTCGGCAAAGCCGTCGACGATGAAAACGGAAGGCTTGTATCGGTAAGGGAAGAAAAGATAGCTGAGCTTGAACGAGGCAACCAAAGCGTAGCATAAAAATTTTAAAACGGTGGAAAAAAAGCGGGCTAAGTGCCCCCGCGAAGAACGCTTACTTGGGATACCACCGTGGATGGCCGATCATGACATATCGATTCAGGGTGATGGCTAGGATGGTGAAGATGGAAACGGCCAGTAATCCATAGCGTAAGAGGGGAAAGAGCTGACATAATACATCGCCGTGAACCCAGTCGCGATGATGGAACAACGAAGTGGCTAACGGAAGGTTGAAACAGCAGAACATCAAGTCCGATACGCTTAAGTTGATGATGAAAATGGCGGTGGCACTCCGGACCTGTTAAGGGATGACACAGGAGGGAGACAAGCTTACATTACTGCAGTAAGCTAGTTTGGTACCTGCGGCCAACCTTCATCACCCTTTCTTGCAGGAATGCGATAAACGTAGCGCAGAAATATGTTATAAAAATGGAAAGATAAAATAGAACAATTGCTCAAGTAGTTCAAGCTCGAGTACGCCCTCCAAGGAGTCCATTATCGGAGCTATGTGAGCTGCAGTGCGGAAAACGGAGAACAAATCATGGTCTTACGAAGGGTGAGCAGGGAGGGTTGAAGGGAGGGGGAGGGCGAAGAGAAATGGAGGACTGCAAGTAGATATTTCAGTGGCCCGAGCCACCAGAAGAAGTAACGTATAGTTCAGCAGCGCTACGAAGTTATCCGTTACTGCGAGGTCGTCAGAGGTTTCGTCCATCATAAGCAGTTCTTCGCACATGAGCGCCCACTCTAGTGTGGTTCGCTTATTCTCTGGACTTTATAAAATAATTCCTTCGACAAGCCCTGCAAAAGAGCTTGTCGACAACGGCGTGCTCACGTGAAATATGTGTCCATAAAAGCTGGAGAGCGCAAGAGAAACTTGGGAGGCTAAGCAAAATAAAAAAGAAGGCTGGACAAAACTGCCGGACATGGCAAACTTCTGTATTCCCCGCAGGAAATGCACTTAGAAGCTTTATTTTTCTTTCGGGGCCTTTATTATTACTTTTTATGTAAGTAATTTTCTAACAGTTTAAGACATCTCGCCATTATGGGGCCATTCTGCGATAAAACATTGGGAATCCAGTTAATACGTTCTCAGGGTATTGTAGTATTGTCAGAAGAGAGGGAGTCATAAGGACGATTGTAACTGGCAATGAATTTTTGTTTCACTTGATGTGCTAACTAAATTGTAGTCCGAAGTTATAATTTTGCTGGCAGAATGTGTGTCCAAGCTATTGTACACTTAAATGAAAACGGAAAATAAGGTTCAGCAATAATTAAACTGGATGCTTTTCTGTTGTTTAAGTCGCCGAACTGCTCCGATAAATACTGTATAACATGCGGTTAGTTTACTTTTAACCGTGTTATTTCATATGGAAACTAGCCAATGGAGTTGGTATGTTTTTATGATTGACTTAAAATATGTTTATGACACTTCATAGACCTAAGCCGAAATCAAACTGAAATAACATAGCTCCATTTCGTTGAAGAAATTTAGTATTTTTTATGTATTGAGTTTTTCTGGAAACGGGCAACTCAGCAAGACGTTGGACTTTAAGTCTTCTGCATCAGCAAACCGAAACACGCCCACTACCCAGCGTTGCCAAATAGCACAACATAGCGCTTCTCGGATAAAGTGTTTTTGTTAAAATCGAAACAAATCATTGTTCTTGGTTATTATGTGTGCTGTAAAGTTAGCTTGAGATTTTTTTAATAAGCTTTTAGGGCAATGGTGTTCAACTTTTCTTGCTCAACACCTGTTCTTCTTGTACAAAAAAGTATACGAACATCGATTACCGCCCACAGATAACAATATTAATTAAGTGAATTTCACGCTTTTTGTATGCATATAACTTTCCCTGTATCACCTGACACCTGATAAAACCGCTTTGATTTTACAATTCTGTAATTTAAATGTTAACGAGAAATTATTTTATATTTTTTAAAGAATAATAAACGTAAGATCATAAGTAAAGGAACCTCATTTTTACATGGAACAAAGAGAACCTGAAAAAGGCGACATGGGTATTACATTATTTACTCATTTGATCCTTGTTAGTATCGTATTGATTCATTCAATATACATTATTTAAAAAATAGTATACATAAATGACCTTCAACGTTTTCTACCCATCGTCCAATTTTTCCACTTTTTCTCTTTTTTGCATTATTTCACGGCTACATAGAAATATTATTAATGAATTATAATTTTTTGCGGGTACAAAAATCAAAGCCATAGTGAGTAATGCACGGTTGAAATGTGTTCTCCAGCCTAGCGGATATCGCCCACTGGGCGGATCGAGTTTTTTCGTGAGCGTGTATTTTCTACGCTTTCCGTGTGCAAAATATTTTCCTTCCCAAAATCCTATTGCTGTCTAAAGAAACTCAATACGTCCAGTGGGTGCTATCCCTCAGGCTGAGACCGCATTCGAAGCGTAGCTCGTCATTATGGCCCTGATTTTTGTATTCGTCAAAATCTCTCTTTCATCAGTACTATTTATGAAAACTTTCTTTAGTTGTTCTTATTCTCCGCTATTAAACCTCTGAGTACTGAAAGAGGTAGAAGAAAAAAATGACGAAAGAACGTAGGATACCGCAAAATCTTGATTGAAACGTGAACGGTGCAACATATATTAAAGCCATTACCGGGAAAAGCTTTCGCTGCAAAACCGTGAAAGATTTTCCAACCAGTGAAAAGTGGGGGAAGAAAATTGGTAAATATCGTCATGTTTTGCTCCGGTGCAAAGGTTTTTTGGCACACTTGAGTTTTAAAACCAAAAGCAGTTTTGCCCCAGCGTGGTCATAAAACGCATAAAAGACTCTTCGTTGCCAAGTGTCGGACCAAGTTTGCCCTCATTCATCACGCGGGAGCGTCCCAAGATCAAGGCACCGCGTCAATTCCTTTTTTCCCCTTTATAACCCTGTTCTTGTTGTTGCAAGTTTCTTTGGGATTGCTTGGGTAGCTAAGTTAATTAATTATTCCTGTCTGGGGAAATGAATCATTCGATTAGTCCTACTCACGGCAGTGGCTGACGAAAAACATCAAGCAATCGCGTAAAGCATAAGGTGAACGCGCTAAACGCCTTGCCTAGTCTCGCCAGCTTCAAACTGAAATCCTACCAACATTAAGTTGTGGCTTCTGAGAGAGTTTTTATGGATTGGGATGTGACATCAATGATTGCGAGCTCTTTTTCCCTGTACTCTTACGATTGCTGGGATTTTTACGGTTTTTGCGCAGGCATCCTGTAATGTAATGGACATGCACGTTACATAGTAATAGCTTGATCTTCGGAAAAGAAAACGCAGAATTAGTTTGGGTTTGGGGAAAGAAGCGCTGGGAAGATTTTTTTGGAACTAAAAAAATAAGACGAGGCACAAGCTTGACGTAGAAGCTGCAGGATTGTTATTTGTTGGGCGTCAAAATGTAGTGATTGATGACATTCCTTTGCTTTCTTTTCTTCTTTTCTTTTTCCCTAATAAGCACCAATCCTTCATCGCGCAGAAAACTTCAATGGAATGACTACAAGTAGAAGAAATCTGAGTTGCCCTAGAGCCAAAACTGCAAAGAGGAGCACTGAGCAAACTTATGGGATGAAATTTAGAAGACAGTGGAGGAATAAGTAAAACTAACGCTGGTTCGCAGGCGAAGCTGGTAAACACGTTAATTGGTAATCAGTATTTTGGAAGTGCCGAGAATCCTGATTTGAAGAACGACCTATTGAAACTTGTAAACACACTTGTGGGAATGGGAAGCGTTCTTCAGCTGTGTATTCTTTATGTATGCTGCCTGCTGGCGTGTAATTCGTTGCTTGCCTTTTCACAAAGTTATGAAATCGACCGACTACTGGAACGTAAGTAGCCCATTGAGAATTCATATATGCTTTTCTGGAGAGCTAGCAAAAGATTTGTCAAGGTATGTGTTTAGAAGAAGACATTAAGAAATTGAAGGGTTTCAGAAGGTTTATAGAAATGAAAGGGTTTCGCAACTCCGGACATGACGGTAAGATCTTTGGGAGTCGTGACCGCAGAATTGCCAGTACGTGTTTCGTTGCTATGTTTGTGGAGGAGGAAGTGCTTTATATAATGAATTTAGCCAGATGATTTATGGGAGTGACTTTTTGGACGGTATTATCGTGAATCGCTACTATTTGAATTACAGACGCGTGGACAAACTTTTAACTTTACCTGCTTGCAGGTTTTAATTACAAGTGCAGTATTTAGAGCTTGAGGTGTATATTACGGAAATATCGAACATTGTATCACAAGATTCAGTAGAGCCACTTGAAAGTATCTTTTTAACAAAAAACCGAAGTAACCCCGACATTTAGTTTTGGAGTTGTTATCTAGGAAATTCAGAAAAATATTTAGGTGACGAATCCGAATCTAACCGACGGATTTTAATTGTATTTTCTCGTATGAATTAAGTAAACGGTGCTTTAGTGCACCTGAAAGTTGTATATTAAAAAATTCTTTTTACAAAAAAGTTGAAATTCGATTCGCTTTTTACAAATTGAACAAAACTTTTAAAAGAAAAACTTGATGTGAACAAGATATTACAATGCAAAACTTTACTGTTGAGATGTGTAAGGAAATATTGAGTAGTTTTGACAAAATTACTTACGCCGTTTAGCATGTGATTCTCCTATCCCACAGTTTGGTGCCTTTTCGACTTATTCTAACTTAAAACAGGCGCGCATATAATTCCGATCACTTTGTTAACTTTTAGTCATTTTGCAATTGTAAAGTTACCTATATACTTAGTTCAATCTGCCGACAATTCACGTAACATGTTAATACAGTTATCCCATGCTAGTTACAGTTGGAAACAAGAATAAACCCACTGGATCGTATGCGTGCAAATACAGGCAGTTGAAAGTTAGCGGAACGCTGAGTTAAATTTAGTTAGTTCAAACTAGGTTAGGTGAGTTTGATTAATTAGGTTTAATTGGGTAGTGAATAAATCCAGTTTTTCCCACAAGAAAGTTTTTTATTTTTATTTTTTAAAATGGTCATTATTTTAACATAAAAGAACCACTACGATTAGTATCTTATTGATTATCACTAGACTTGTTTGCAACACTTGCGCCAGTCATGAATAATTGCGATCACCAATCATTTTTTCCCTATGTTTTACTCAAATAATTTCGAACACTCCAGTAGATTGTTTTTTCAACAAAAAGAACTTCAAACCTTCCTTACACTGTTTAGGTGGTTTAGTTTAACGATTGTGTTATTCCCTTTTTTTAAACTTCTGGCTAAAAAAATGGTAGGAATGAGTCTGCATAGTATGTCTCAAGTGTCGCGGGAGCAGTATGCGCGTAAAGGGAGGCCGTCCTTGTTTCCGTTCAGTACTCCGGTTGCCCGTAAATTAACTAGCTTTTTGGCACCCCCAACCAGCGAAGACAACACTGAGACAATAGTTCCCTGTGTACTGAGGCCAAGTAACGCCTTTTCTCAAGACACAAAAGTAACCTAGAAAAGTGGAGGCACTCTCTACTTCACTCAAACTACGCGTTCTGGCTACGGACCAAGTTTTGCCGACGTCAAACGAGCCGTCTTCGACTTGCCTTCTTATTTATGGGTTCAAGAAGCTCATCTCCAACTTGAAATCAGCTATAGTGGATGGATGAAGGGGGAATTGAGGTAGAGAGAGCAAGGAAAAAAGAAGAAGAAATGTTGGTCGAGGAATCCAGCAGAATGTTTGTTCTTCATCCGTGTCATAGCTTCTATTGCCCCTCCTTTCATCTTTCAACTTGGTTTATTTCACTTCGTGTGTCAGAAGTCGAGAGAAACGCGAGTAGCTGTTTTCTGGAAGAGAGACGGTCAACCCCATCACCCTTCTTTGTGCAGAAATAGGCGCCTGGAAATTTAGGCGAGCTGAGTGACTCAACTTGGCAGGTTGAGTTATATACCCAAACTATTAGGAAATTTATTTATATTTTTTTTATAGAAGTCAGATGTTTGCGGGAGGCAAGAACGCGCGGGTTAGTCCGGTAGAAGTTTGCGTACATATTTTCACAACAAAACCTATTACGGTCGTAGGGAGCGATGAAGATATATTGCCAGCAACAGACTGCTTGGGCTTGTCGTAAATTAGGGCAGGGTGAGGGTTAGAAGCATAACGAATGCATGTATTTAGCTTGTAAGTCATATTTCGTTAGCCGAGAAAGCGAGCGCATAATAAGGAAGGGATATTGCTTAGGTGGTATTTCTGCAGCCTGCGGCGGGAAGTGTGACCTTGTAGGAGAAATATTCCAAATTTGTGAGGAAAACCGATGATGCATTGAATCGTCTTAGGTGGGTGGGTGGGTGGTGGGAAGTGAAATACGGATAACATCAGTTGCGGCTGAAAAAGGGAAAAGTTAGCATAATGCAGGGAAGCTTTTTGTGGCTTGTCTGGCGACTAACATTTTCCGGTTAAAGTTCAATGGTTGGCGGGGAAGAAAGACGGAAGACGACCTTTCGCCTGTTATGTAGTTCCGGTAGAGCACCTGCAACGTTTAGTGGGTTTATTTCTGCCCAAGAGGTTTTGGAAAGCCCCAGCGAAAAGAAAGAGTGTGCAGAGGATGTTGACAATGACTTGCTGACATTCACTTGGGGTAAGGTCTTGTTCTGGCAAAGGCGCCAGAAAAAAACTGGGATCGGATGTTCCAATACTGCGGGTTTGGGAAATGTCACTTTTTTGGATCGCTTGAAAGCGGTTTTCGTAACGCTACACTCCCCCGAAGAATTGAATTACAACTGGGGTAGTGGAGCAGAATTGCGCCAAAAAAATCTACAACGAGCTGCAGTGTATAATAACCTGTCCAATCTGATATTTCTGCAGTCTATTTCTAATTTAACGCGTTTGCTCTGCCCACCAACTGAGCTAGAAAGATATGAAGGAATTATACACAAGGAAATACTAGCGTTTATGCCAACACCCATGCCAAACCGCTTGTACGAAAGGCAGCAACTCCAGCCATTTAGGTCTTGTTGGTTAACTTGTATTCCTCTGGGTTTTAGTGAACTTGGCCGGCTTAGGGGTTTGAGTGTATTCACCAGCAAAGAGCATTTGCCACGACGTTTTCCGGAAGACCAGCCACAGCAATAGAACGGAAAAGATTAAGGTCCGTCTGGGGTTCTGATTCTCATTCAGTATTCACAAGCAAATGATTAGAGGACCAGCGGGTTCTCAAGCACGCTTCCAGCATGCTTTTGTACTGGAGGAAGGTAAACAGGCATTTAGCCATGGAAAGTTCAGGGTACTGTACTGTACGTACATTACGTACAACCTGTTAAGGCCCCGGTATACATAGCTTCCGAATTTTTTTAAAAATAAAAGACAGAGACACGCTTTTATTCTTAGAAGGTAGGTCTGCTCAAATGACTTATAACAGAAGCAAAACGAAGTCAAACAGAAACTCTGGATAGCGGTACAGCATAATAAAATCAAACAAAACCTTGAAATTTCATACACAATATCACAAAAACTACCAAACAGATCTCTTGTTTCTCTTTATCATAAAACTTAAAAAAATCAGAGCTAGTGCACTACATTGCCCGATTTCCATTCTTCTATATAATAAGAAAGTAGCACACATTCAGTCAAAGCTTACAAATTTGTCAAACTCCTTTTTTCACAAAAACTCGATGTTGTGTACTAGTCATCACTAATAGCAACTTTACTATCGAAACAATATCTTTGAAATTTTGACCGTTTTCAAATTATGGTGTCTGAAATCTTCCCGTGTTATTCGCCCATAAGGGGTTTGTATATACCGGGGCCGTAATTCAGTGGTAAAAGCTTAGGGTAAAGCAAGAGATACGTCCAGGAAAGCACAGGGTTTTCAGTTTGGAGTGGGCTCCCATTGAAGAAGTTTTGTTTAGGGAAGACCTCGTTGAAGTTTCTTGCTTGCTTCTATATTTTTATCTTTACGGGACCTTCCCAGCCAGCCTTTTCGGCGTTCCGGATAATGATATGCGGTTTTGGCACTAGCTACTGGTCTTTTTCCAACGGCTTGCTTTACGCCGAGTTCCACGCATTGGAGTTAATCTGAGAGGCGGCTTTGGGGCTCATTTCTTCCCGTGCACTCTATGTTTGCACCCAACCCGTATATATAAGAAATTACTAGCACCTGGAAAAGTTATGTTCCTTCCTATTGCTCAAAGAATTACGTGCTTTGTATGCAGTGGCGGATCCAGGGGTGATCAGGGGGTCTGCCCCCCACCCACCCACCCCCGAAATAAAATCCTGGATACGCCACTGTTTGTATGTCAATCACAATATGTTCTGCAAGCGTTCTTTCAATTACGTGCATTTTGCAAGCGTTCTTTCCAAGAATATGGTGATATATATGTATCTTTCCGCTGGCCGTAGCGGGAAGGATTAGTCCTTGTGTAAAGCTGCATATGCATAACCTTTTACGAATTCAATAAAGACGCGCACGGGCTAAGCTACACGGGAAGAAAAAGACAACAGAATACAATGGAGAGGATTACTTTCGTGTTGGGTAAGCAAAGACGGAAGCTTAAACTTAATGGAGCGATGGAAAGCTGTAGTAAACCCTCCTTGATACTGTAAGCTTCTGTATAGCAACCAAGTTTCTCTTCTAGGAGAAAGATACCGACAACTACGTCTGTATGTCGAATTGTGTAATTAACACTGCTTTCGAAGAAAAGGGCAGAAATATGCAGGAGAAGAGGCCAAAAGCTTTCTCGTCGCCATTCAACTGACGGAAAGGCAAAGATACGGACCTGACCAGTGTATCGAGTTTCGTTAGCTAAAGCTTTAGTACTGGCCAGCTTGGCTATGAGGAACTTTAGTTGGCAAAGAAATCCTATTCTTTTTCTTCCCCCCGACGCTGTCTGAAGCGTGCAGTCAGATAGGGAGAATCGCTTTTTTCCCCGGATCGGGCCAAAAGAGGTGACGGGACGATTTGTCTGGCCCGAGGCATCCCAAGGTTTGTCATTTGACAAGCGTCGTGGACGTCGCTTTTTCGTCTCCGAACCCAAAAGCCCCAGCACCGAAAGCAAAGTGATAGCGACCAAAGGAGAGACGAAATTTGGTGGTAGTGGTCTGTTGTACGACACTGAGAGTGCGTGTAGATGGATGAATGCAAAACTACCCCTTTGTTTAACGGGCTTGGGTGGGTGAAGTGACTCTGGCTCCCTTTTTTTGCTATATTTCTTCCATTTTCGTTTCCGGATAGGTCTGGAGTCCAACGACAGTTTGTCTGTGTGTGACAGTCCCCGATCATTCCTGTGTAGTTGACGTGTATAGGGGAGATCAGGGATCTTGCATAGCATCTAGTCGTACAGGGTACCTTTATTCAATCCAGTACCATTTTTTCCCCTTCAGGCAAACGTCGTTAGTCATATGAGTCATCTAGCAGAGTTTGTTCTGTGAGATGATTACCACCGCCTTTTTTTTTCGGTACGGACTGATCCCTTACGAGGTCGTAATAGTGTTTTCTGATGACTTCGTTAACCTTCTACTCCGAGGCGGGCAAAAACGAAGCCCCACCTCTGTGGGGAGAGCACTCGTGATAATAGGCAATTGCTGGCTGAAGCCGTGATATAATCCGTTCCCGTCCACAATCGTCGTTGTGGATTTCTGTAGTGCTATGTTTGATGGAAACGGTTAACCCCGCTGTCGCAATTGAAATTACCCACGTCAGCAGCGTGTAGTTTTCACGTCTTGTGTTATTCGTTTTTTTTTCTCGCTTTTTTCCGGTTTTTTTTCTTTTTACATTTTTTTGCTTTTTTATTGACAGTGAAATAATCTGTTGTATAAAGGAGCACGTAAACCACTTATGATGTACTGTACAGTTGCTTAGGTGGTGAAGAATTTTGAAAATGTAGGTTGAGCAAGGTGACAAAAAGAGTAGGCGCTGGAAATTACAGTTTTTTTAGGGAAATCGGTGGGCGTTCGAACTTTGCAGGTTCTCGGTTAAGGAAAGTTGTAGTGAAGAGGTGAAAGCATGCAAGTAGCGAAGGCGTTGATGAGGTTACAGCATGCAATTCAGTGCAAACGTCAAGACGAGGCCGGAGAACGAATGTCGGATATTTTTTAGGGTGTCTAAAAGGGACGTTTTCGCGTTCAGGGTAAGGAAATTACGGGGTAAGGGCTCGCTATGCCCTTCTGACGTAAGATAGTGTAGTGGTGAATGGGTTGTCATTAAGATAGGTATCTTATCGGAACGTCGTCATGCCCAGAGCGCCTTACAACTCTATTGCCTTTGAATAACAGACGCGAAGAAAAAACTTCCTCTAGGGAACTAATGAAGAAAACTACCAACGCCACCTTTTATTTTTAAAACGGCCTAAGAATGGCTTCTTTTTGGGATCCCGTATTGTTTTTCTTCCGTGAAGGAGTCCGGGAATGCTTTCTTAACAACCATGACGGTCCCTAACACGCTTAATTAGCATATCTTAAGAGGATGGGTTTCGCTGAGAACCTTTGGGGTAGTCAGTAACGCCTCAGGACAGTGTCGTCCGACAATGACCGGACTTTTCTTTTAAATTGTCCGGAATACTTTTCGATTTTTCATTTCTGCTAAGATTACTGCAAAAGAGGTTTGGGAGTATAAAGAAAATTGCCCCCAAAGCTAATCAAGCGACATTCACAAAAAAAATGAGAATTTTCCCTCTTTTTACTCCGTTCCTAAGGAATGATCTGAAAAAGAAGTGAACAAGTATATAAAGGCATTTCTTCTTATTACCTTTCCGAGAGCTTTAGTTTCCCTTTTCTTTACAATTGACTGTTGGAAGAACTCAATTTGAAAATAAACTGTTTGGAAGAGGGGCGGGGGGGGGAAGGAGTCAGCAATTGTTGAATGTTAGCCATAAATTCCCAGTCGGAAGCTTTTGGGATTATGTGAAGCTCTTTTTCTTTGTCATTCAGTGATGATCGTTAATTAGGAAAGGTAACCTTCCGGGTGCATTTCGCCTGTGCTGATGGAATTATGGAGCTGTGAAATGTTACCTTGCCATAACGAACGAGCGCGATGATTGTAATTAGGTTGCCTGGTATGCCAACCAAGATAAAAATGATGCAGGCGGCGACAGCGAAATTGAGGAGCGAGTCTGGGTAGTTGTGGAACAAGAGCCGGTGATGATGCGGAACAGTTGCAAATGAGTCATTGGCAAGAGTAAGGTTCTCGGTGCTGCCCCATTCCTCCATGACGGATTTGAAGCAACACAGCGACCACTGGCGGAAGAGTTTCCTGCGGACAGCCCCAGAGACTGAACGAAGAGATTGAAACCTGTACGGAAGTAGCCAAGTTTTGCCAGGTCCCGCGGAATTAATCTCTGAACATTCACCCGCGTTTACGTCACCTACGTGCGTAGCAGAACTGGCATTTTTCGGGCTTTCACGTGTATTGAGCAGACAGGAAGTAAGGTCGCTACTTATTCTTGGGTACTTTTATGCGCAATAGGAACTCACATTAAGTTTGATTTAGGAGACACAGACGGCCATGGACCATGTCCACTCCTCGTTTACATGTTCGGCGTTCCGCTGCGCCAGTGGCAAAGTTCTGTATTAACGGGCCGTGTAACCAGAGCCACATTTTGCACTGACTGCGACGAAAGCCAGAATGGAAATTACTAGTAACATGGTGCAAGCAGACAATTCGCACACTTTTACTCTCTGCCCAATGGCAAGCATGAACAGAAAAATTAATTAATTTTCGAGTCCACCGAAACGCTCACGCTTATGACGGCTTGGTAGCGGACACCAACTCACATGGCAAACGGTTGGGAATTTGGAGACATCCGATTCGTGGGCTTTTGAAGATCAAAAACAAACTCGAGTATTCTACGTCGTATACGTCACTGGATCCTGGAGTCGGTTTCAGTTTGCATGAAGAGATCCACTGGAAGGTTAATTAAGCGAATTGCCTCCTTTTGACGCGTTTTGGTGTACTGTGATGTCTTCGTGTTGTCGTCCTATGGGTATGATCGTGGTTGCTCCCCTAAATTTAGCTTTGGTCAGGACAGGTGTTTGCACAATGCGTCCTACACTTGGCGACTACCGCATTCCCCTTCTCCACACATGGACACATTCACCTAAAGTGGGAGCCAACGTGAATATGACCGTTCAGGCCCACTTTGTGTTTGAATTGGTTTTATAGGACTCCTCGCTTTTGTACCGTTAGAAAAAATGTAATGGACCGCATAGCCAGAACGAAATCTAGCATGTGACCCAATTACGACGGTAGAGCGGAGCGCGTGGCACGTATCACGGTAAATTTCATTTCCTGTTTGCCAAAGAGGAATTGGAGTACCCTTCTAGTAGCAAAGAAAGACTGAATTCAACCAATTGAAACAAGGAAAAAAATCAACTGAATTTGTTGCGTGGGGTCCGTATCTCCGGAAGTATGGGGAAATACGGTGCGAGACGGGGATCGGAGTTAAGATAGCACGGAGAACACACAGCTAGCCCCTTGCTAGGAAGGTGATACACTGGTGAATCCTAGGTTGGTGTAACTCGGTTAAGAAGCAACGGTGCTGCGTCAGCTCCGCTCGCGTACTTCTGGCTCGGTGTCCGCGGAAAGATGCGCAGAGCAACGCAGACTAACTCGCTTGTCGCCCCCACAAAGAAGATCTCAAGCTCCATTACGCAGGGAAATTCTTTGTTTTGTCGGATCTTTGCTTATCGGTTAGCTTCTTTTTCTCCTATTTTTTTTACTCCGTCGAGTTCCCCATGTTCTGGGTTCCTGTTCTCTTGCTTATCTTCTTTATACCACAAGACGGCTGAACTGTTTCTGAACTGGTAAACTTTAAGCCAGCGTTATTATAAAAAAAGATGGGAGTATTTGTCCCTCAGCGCCAGTTTTTTTTTGGGGGGGAAAGGGAATTGTAAATATGAAAGTTAAACGTTTGTAGGTCAGTTATCCACTCCCGGGCGCTTGGTCAGCAACAGCGTTTAGAAAGAGGCTTTGGTAAATAAAAAGTGCTCTCGATCTTCGTCCGGGAATTCTGACAATATTGTGCATATAGGACGATTCTGTTCGGTTTTTTGTCGTCACTACGTGACAGTCTCCATATGCGCGAAATTACAGGATTACAGTGTGTGGCGAGTTTAGCTGTACAATATGTTATGCGTGGCACGCGGCCAGAAAGGCTTGCGTGAAGTCAGCAATACTCGTTGAGTGTTAGTTTAGCAGTAATACGACCAACCGTGGCGAAAGAAGACTTGGGGAACGACGGGTGCCCCCCGAAAGTAAATTAGCGTTACTAAGCTTTATTAAGAGGAATGGAAGTTAAAATACGATTGTAGCAAGCATGGGGGATGTGCCTAACAAACCACCGGGGTTGAGGTGTCAACGGTATTTCTGTGGGTGCGTGCAGGTGTCAAGTTCTCCTTTTTCCAGCGCGTCCTGGCAGTTCACGCTCCTCAAGTGTAAAATGGCTCTTTATTTTGAGAGTATTGTTGAACCTAGCGCAGTTGAAAAGCTCGTGTTTGGCTCAACTGGAGGGGGGTCAGAAATGTACGACGCATAACTTGTGGCGTGAAAACCGCTGGTATTTTTGCGCTTTTCACGTTCTTGTCAATACAACGCGTGGACGGGTAAAAGTGGCATTCCCCCGGCGTTTGGAATGCTTTGGCATCTGAGGCATTAAAGGCGGGTTGTGAGCCTTTTGAATCCCACGGGAAGTGATAAGATTGTTGAAGATCGCCGGATGTAGTCCAATTCCTAGTAAATTCGCAGAAAAAGGGGATCTTGAATGTGAAAATGGATAAATAAATAGAAACGTTCCGTCAGTTCGAGCCTAACCAATTAGAAGCGTTGCCCTTGCCAGAACGTTTGGTTTGTTATTGTACGTGATAGGATGTGGACAAGGGGGAAAAGGCTGTAACTAACATTGTTGCTTATCATAGAGGAAATTTTTTGCGCAAGAAGACCTCGAAAACCTGTGGTTTTGTGGTGTTTTGGCGGAAAATGCGATTATTCCTGAGCCGTGTTGTACTGGAGATCTATGCCCAGTGTGGGAAGTTCTCAATGCCAGAGGAAGAGGATGTGTGTAGCAGGGCTTGGGCAAGTGCAAGGAAGTGCCTTAAATCAACTACGTCTTTTTGGTAGACCAAGCTTCCCGCTTCCTTTTCATAACGAAACCTTTTCTCATCTTAGTCCACACGCCGAGTTGGAGCACATCTCACTTGGCACTTGACGCTACATCTCGCAGGCTTAGCAAAAGGCTTGGGGCCTGCTGTTGTTGTTGCTGCTGTGAGTTGGCTTGTCTAGCCTAGGGAAAAGTTTCATTAATTACAGACGGTCCTCCCCCGAGAAGTTTTGCGGCAAGAAAAGCCAGGTCGTTTGCATCGGGAATGTCAATCTAGCAAAAAGGTAAGTCAAGCTATTTTCGTGAGTTAATTTTCGCCGTTTTCCCCCAACTTGGCTCTTTTTGGGGTTTTTTTCCGGCCCTGGCCAAGTTTAACGAACTTTTCTCCGAAGTCCTAGTTTTTGGAAGGAAAGCGAGAGCCTTTTAGTATTAAACGTTTTTGACTCCGTTGCATTGGGGTTTGTTTGTGTTTGTGTGACTTTTATTGCTGCTTCCATGGAAACGATCTCTTCTGTTTAACTTAAGTTCTCGCTTTTTTTCCGCACGAGGTATCCTTCTATTATGCTTAAAACTCAAGTCGAGGAATTTAATGGCTTTAGCAGACACGGGATCGCGACTGCAAAGAAAATAAAAAGAGAGAAAGAGAGAGAGAGCAGAGTCCCTTTTTGAATGTATTAGACATTTCTCCCCCCTTCAGCGTGCTTCGTTAAAACGTCCGGTCTAGCAATATATATCCGTTTAGGGAATTTCACTGACGTTAGTGCATTTAATAGGGTCTTGACGGAAAGTCAAGAAATCATCTCCACTTCCCTTCCTCGCCTATGTGGCTCATAACCAAGATGTTTAATTAAAGTCTTCGCAAATACGGTTATGTCCCGTAATAATGTTATAGTACACTACATCATATTGACTTGTTCCCTCTTTTAGCTGAGGATCCGTAAGACTTTGGAGCTTAACGTAACCCCAAGTCTTCAAAACCTTGTGTAATGAAGTTTTATTCTAAAGTCAGGATACACCCCAGAAGATTGAGATTCACCTTTTTTTTCTTGGTTCGCAATTTTGCCCGTCACATTTGCCCTTCATTACCTTTAAAAAAATACGATATAGCAAAAAACCTCGATATTTTGCTATATTGAAATTTTTTGCTGTATCATAATAGAATATACGCGGAAATTTTGATGTATTACCGCCAGAAAATGAGCTCGCGTCCGTCTATTTGTCACAGTAAATTGCACGTCTCCTTTCGCCGTTGCCGAGTCGTTCAATCCGCCAATATTTGGCGTCGTCCAATAGCTTAACTTTTGCACAGCGTTGCGACGTAGTTAGATACGTTTGCTTTCGATAAACAAACCAAAAACTTGCTGGGGGTTAGGTGTTTATTTTCTTGATCCGGATCGTTGACATCTTTTCCTACCTAAGTGGCTGTTTGGCTGCGGCGTGTTTGAACACCAGGCCAGATCAGCGGCGTGACACACCAAACGGGCAGTCGCGCCGAACCTGGCTAGTCTTACATCCGAAAAGCACGAGCTTCTCAATATGAAGAAAACATTAAGCATCGTCATTTTTTTGCTTACGTCTCAGCCTTCACCCTGCTTTCTGAAACCATCACCGTCCCGTTGGATCTTTTCGTCCCAAGTTTTTCCTTTGGATCTTAATGGAAGCGAATCGATAAACTTAATTTGTCCTTGTCCAAGATAGGGATATTAAGCGCCCAGGCTTGTCCGAGATGACCTGCCCTACGACAAGAACTTGGCCACCCTTCTCTTACACAATGTCCAGCCCCGCCCCACTATGAGCGTTACGGGGCTTGACCCCGTGAAGTTTAATGAAGACACGAGACAACACACGAGAACGCATACATAGAAACATTCTGTAGTAAAAGGAGCTGAATCTGGGGAAACAAGTGAGCTTTCCACTCGTCCGTATCCTATTCCCGCAGATGGTACAAGTCTCAAGCTCCCCCTAATTAGTCCAGGGACCAGCCCTCTGTACCCGATGAGCCTAGATTTCTTGACGGAGTCCAGTTACTGTGAATTTGCAGGAGAGATCAAAGTTTTGTCGTAGCTCGAAACTTGGCAAGGATGGAAATGAGATGAAGAGCAGTTGACAGTTCAAAGTTCGGAGCTACAACTTGCCTAGTGGTTGACACGACGGCCCGAGAGCTAATTGTATATATCCTAGCAACTTTGCCGCCTGTAGAGTGAACCGAGGAGACGAGTCGCCAAGTAAGAGAGCGAAGGAGGTAAAAGCGGACGAGACGAACAAGTGCGGAGTCTGAAGTGTCTTGAAATCAGAGCAGCAGTGACCAAAAAAAAAGGTGTCACGACGTAGTAAAAGTAGCTCTTCGCGCCACTCCCAACGCTTATGTGCGAACATCGGGTGTCTGATCCGCCTGCATTCCGTGCGTAAATGCAGAGATGCAATTGACGCTGAGCTGGCTCTTCTCCATGTGTGGGAAATATGTAAGCTTTGTTTTCTTTCTTCAACACTTACTGGTAGAAGGCGAAAAACACTAATAGGCATTTAGGGAGCGTCTGAAACGCATAGTTTGCTGTAAGAGAACGAGAGGTTACAGTGGCGCTAACCGAGAGTGTGTGTGACGAAGAGGATGAGAAGTCCAGTGGCGACTGTGAATTTTCGGAGAAGGAAGCTGTTCAAGTTAAAATATGCGCTGTGTAACTAAGGGTTACCGGAAGTTCATTTGTACAGATTTAATCATGTTACTTGACTTGTCTTTTTCTCTCGTCTTATTTCTTTGCAGTGAAGTATTAAGAAGCCTTGGTAACGGGGCCGAGAACCATGGCAACAGACACGAATTTGAGCACTACGTTTGCACTAGTCACCCAGTTTGCTCTGGCGAATGAAAGTGAAGTCATTCCCGAAGAAGACGACCCCTTTCTCAAGTATTTTTACGACAATTAAAGCTAAATGCCTCGTAATGAATGGCCTTGCTTTGGAAGGTGTTCCTATGGACTTCGAATTTTGGCGGCGGTCATCACCATTTTTATTATTATCATCGGAATTTTTGGGAATGTCTTGACGGTGGCTGCCTTAAGTGTTAGTCCCCGGGTACGGAATGTAGCTGCTACATTCATAATTAGGTAATTGAACTATGTTGCCCTAAGATTGCTCTGACTTGCAGCGACGTATTCTTGCAGTTTGTGCGTCGCGGATTTCCTGTTTTGCGTGATTGTGATGCCTTTCAGCGTGGATCGCTTTATTCAAGGAAGAGACCGATGGGCTAAAGGTACCCCATTGTGCACCTTATTACCGCTGATGCAGTATGCCAACGTTGGTGTGTCACTTCTCTCCATTGCCGCCATTACCCTGAACAGGTTGGACACTGCTGTCACCGCGATGAAACTTAAATTTGACAACTTACGATCTTGTGTCTGAAGGTACACAATGATAGCTCACCCTCGAGTATATAAACGGATATATACGAAGCAATGGGTGGCTTTGATGGTGGCTTTCACGTGGCTTTTCAGTTATGGACTGTTGATTCCTACCTTAGCAGGAAAATGGGGTAAGTCTAAGTCCATAGAACAATACACTCCCGATTTAAGGGGTAACAAGGGAAAAGAGCTATTTTGTGCCAAATCCTGTTCTTAATTTTGAGTAATATTTAAGGCATTCTATTGAAATAGGTGCGAAAAGGAGTAGTAATCCGGTAGTTTATAACGTAATAATGTATAACACATGGAATTCTTCCAGTGAGACACCGTATTATACCACAAATTTTATCATGCCGGAAAGACCGTAGGAACTGATTGTCCTAACCCTGACCATAATCTCGGTTTTCGCAACATTTAGCGTTACTAGTGTTTAGACATGCATTTCCGTAAAAGTCGTTTAGGCATTTTTAAAACTAATCTTTATTTTGTAAAGCGTGCTTCTAGTGCTGACTGCTATACATTTCAATAAAGCTTCATTTGTCCATTTTTTAGACCGAGTCAACTAATGGAGCTATCCCAGTCAGACAGGTTCACTGCCATTCATTATTTCTTTATAAAGTGTCCCTAGAAGGACATAGTCGTGCTTTTTACAAGAAACTATTGATATATCTCCATAGAGAAATAAGACGTATTTAGGACAAACGTGTCACGTATAAGTGGGGTTAACACGTAATATCATAAAGTGAACGCCAGAGCTGGAGACACTCTTGTAGACTAATTTGTTTAGTCACATCCTCCCCTCTTGTCCGATATTACCGTACGGGTTAGGCAATCAAATGCAACTACGACTGGGAAGCTGTCTCTTGTTTCCGGTATGTCATGTGAATTGAAGGTCTGGCGCGTAACCTTATGCAACTTAGAAATCCATTTGTTGTCTGCGTCTTGATTTTTTTTTTTTTTTGCTTGCTTGCTCACTTGCTTGCTCAGTACAGATTAGTCCCAGTAGAGCGTTTGTATACCCCTGTGTTTTTCGCCATAAAGTATCTTTCTGTTCTGAGGAAGCTAGCGTGGGCGGTGAAACGATTAAGTAAGAAGTTGCCGAAAATCATCCGTAGCGGCCATCCATCATTCTTACCTTTAATACGTGCCTCGGAACTTCATTTCTATTCTGCGAAACGACCTGGATTTATTGTACGGCGACTTTTTGTTTACTTTGGTTAAAAGCTGACAAGAAATGACGCTATAACAAAGCTGACAAGAAAAAAAAATAAGTTCTTCTTGCGATTAACGTCGCCCTCTTTCTTTCGGTAGCTCTCGTGGGATGCTGTGATTCATGATGTATAGACAGTAATTATTGTTAGAAATTACTAGTGTTCCGTTAGCCGTGCAAGAACTTTTTCAACACTTACGTGTGAACATAAAACGGGTTCTCGTAGACGAAAATGCATTAGATTTGGCTTTGAATGGCGTCCTTCATTCGTTTACTTTGCCAAAACTTGTTTTGTCATGAATGATAAAGTGAAGCACTCTTTTCTTTTGGGATTAGGCAAATTTGGCTATGACGAAGGCCTTCATTCATGCTCAATTATTCCGGACTCCAAAAAGCGGTCTTCCAAAACGGCGTTGTTTGTGATGGGATTCTTGATACCTTGTTTAACCATTATTATTTGCTACGCTCGTATTTTCTGGGTGGTTCGTAGGTAACTTGAAATGTTTTTATAAACTAACAATAGAGATTCACCTGTCTTTTTACACAGTTCCGAAAGACGTCTACGTGTCCATTCAGAAAGAGGGATCTCGTCTAAAAAGCAAGGAAGTGAATGGAGGGTAACCAAAATGGTATTAGCCATTTTCTTATCTTTTGTGGTTTGTTACTTGCCTATCACAATTATAAAGACGGCCGATAAAAGTGTTAACCTTCCAGGTATAAGAACTTTTGTCCTCGTTTTTTCTAATTGACATATTTTTCTTAGACGCGCATATCTTCAGTTACGTCATGATTTACTTCTCGGCTTGTATTAATCCGATAATTTATTTCTTCATGAACCGACATTACCGCCGAGCGTACAAAAATGTATTGGGTTGTAAGTCACCAGAACAACAGTCCAGTACTAGCGCAACGGGTAAGAATGTCAAACAATTGCGTCCTTAAGTAATCTACTAACATCTAGAAAAATCAAACCCACACGGCCGAACAATGGTATCGCACCTTTCCATGAACGCAGTTAATGTACACAAAGTTGAGGAAATTGCACTGCGAACGCAGGACAAATGATTCCAGTATTATCTACCCATGGTGCCTTGTTTTAGTTTCCTTTGACATATGGGGCTAGATTAGTACTTTAATCCGAGGTTATTCTATTCCGTAATAAATATTCCATGAGAACTATTATTATACGAGGAATAGCTGAATGTGAGAAATATTGCGATTTCCAGTGTAATGTTTTCCATTGTATTGTATAAATACGCGTTGTGTACAGTTATTTTTCGTGAGGTGTTCGTGAAGAGTTATAACAATGCAGTGGGCAAACAGAAAGAGAGTGTAGCGTTATGCCAAGCCATAGCGTAGTCTCTCGCTACGCTTGGCCACACTACTCTTTTGACCAGATATCCCAATATATGTACGAGCTTCAAGGAATATGCCCATGGAAGCATGAGTCCGTGAAGTACGTAAGACCTTTACCTATTTTTTTAGCTTAGCAACAATCTGGAGGAACGCAGAAGTGACACGCGAGACTTGCAGTAGATCGCATAAACGGGATTCGGAATCAGAGTTGTCTGTTGTGTCCTGTAAGATCTGTAAATAAAAACTGCAACCAAAATTATATTGAAGATTTTAAAAAAGATTCTCATAAAAATTGTGGTTAGCTACACTATTGTCAACTGTTACGTAAATAATACAAGGAACAGGAAATAAATAGAGTACTGGGAATAATTACATATTACCACACCGTAGTTTTGACATTTTAATTGTTTCTAAATATTTTATTACTGAAGTTTTACAGTACCGCAGACGTATTTTATTTATTTATTTTTTATACTGAAGTTATACAGTACAACAGATACGTGGCTGTTTCACGTTACCGGAACCTCATCCATTTGAATTTAGCGCGCTTCCGTGCTCAGCCGCTAGGAGAGCGTTTGGCTCAACACTTCATTTCCACGCGTCAGTTGTTGGCGTGCTTTGGTTCTGTTAGGACTGAATAGTGGAACAGGTGATATTTGCACATTTGTCTCTAAAATGTTGCTTTTACGTAAGAGTTGAACAATGGTCGACGTGTTTCTGTATTCCTTCAGTGCTTGGGCTAAAGTATGAAATTAATTTCCTTAGAGAGTCGTGTTTATGTGATGTGAAAATGCCGTGGAAACAACTTTGCCGAGCGCAAGGATTACCTTGGTTGATGCTTCGGGTTTGGCTTTCCGAACAAGTTGGACTTATCGACGACGCGATGCTTTCGATAAGGTATTCTATTACATTTCGTTTAGTACGTTATGTGAAGTCAAGTGAAAGTGTGTTTCGAGGACGTGACTCTTATGTCAACTTCATGCCTTGTGATTTTGCTTGTGTTATGTGAAACGAAAGTGGCAAATGTTGTGGGAGTTGCATGTTGTTTTACCCGTTTCTGATGTTCTTTTCTATTTTCCAGACTCATCTTGGAAATGGACCGAATTGGAAGAACAAGTTTCAACGGGTCGCGGACGAAACAGCCCAGAAGTCAAAACAGCCCACCCATTTAGGTAAGGTTAGGCTCAGTTAGGTTAGGTTAGGTTCAGTAAGGTTAGGTTAGGTCAGTTAGGGTAAATTAATTTCAATTAAGTTGGGTTCACTCCAAATAGACAGGTGGGCTGTTTTGACTTCTGGGTTGTTTCGTCCTCTACCCGTTTCAACTTGTTGCCTCGAGAGTTATAGCGCGTTCCATTGGCTACACTGAGTGCTGCAAGTGTAGCTACACTACAGGGTGGCCCGAAAGTCCTATAACACCTGGGTTCTTTTGCTTGTAAAAAAAGATTGGCGCGAGGAAAACGTTCGATTTAAGTCACCATAGGTTCGGGACTCGTATCTTGACGTAATCGCTGCGGTAGACATCTTTCGGGCCTTGCGTGAAAGGCAACAATGAATTTTTAGTCGAGTGAGGGTCATGACCGATACGAGTATTTACACGGTGGAGGAGAGGCTTGTTGCCGCTGTGTGGGTCCACGAGCGGCCACACACAGGAAAAAACATGACAAACATTATGGAAGACTTCGTAACTTGTT